>PVJX010030623.1:0-21897 GCA_004027295.1 Dolichotis patagonum
GGGCAGTGTTCGCTAGCTCCTCCCTTCTGGGCCAGTCAACCTTTGCAGGCCTTCACTGCATCAGTGTGCACTGATCTCAGGGAAGTAACTGGGTCCCCGCCAGGGGCGTGGCCTAGTCCAAGCAGATTCCACCAATCCGCTCTGGGAGGGGAGCAACCAGCTGAAGCCACTTCCTTATGGAGTTAAGGCTGTCCTGCCCAAATCCAACATGTCGTCCAGTCAGTGTCCCCTTTCCCGTGGGAGGGTCTTATTCCCATCACTCACCATGTCCCCGAGAACTGCTGGACTGCCCGACCTCCGACTTCAGCGCAGCTGCGGTGGGAATTCACGGTGCCTCTGGGTGGGTCGTGTGCAGTGCCAGTCCTGGTGAGCTGCACGCCGGGCTGTTCAGCTCCTCGCTCCGGCGTCTCAAGCCAGTCACTTTGGCGCGGATCGCTTGTTCAGGTCGGATGGAATTCAGGCGTCTCGAGGTGGGTGCCATGCGCGCTGATCTTATCTTCACTAATAGTAGCAACAGGACCTCTTATTCAAGCGGGTTTTTGTGCTTTAGTTTCCTTCTGGGTTGTGAGAGTCTATCTCTTTCTGTTTGGGTCTCTCCAGGGTGTTTTATTCTGGCATTTGAGCTGTCTCTCACAGAGAGGGTCTCTCTCCTGCTACCTACCAGTCTGCCATCTTGTCTCTTCTCCAAAAGAACATTTTATTAAAGGTAGAAAAAAAACATTAATTATAGGAGAAAGTGTATAAGGAAATGTGGATCTGGAAACTCCTGTGTACACCCATAGGTATGTGTATACTAATTTGAAAACATTCCGTTGGTCTCCCCTCTCCCAGTGCCCACCTCTTCCCTTTACTTGTACCTGTGTAAACTGAAACCTACCCCAAATGACCTACCCCAAACTACAATCTAGGTTTTCCAAATTGCCAACCAGTGAATTGTCAATTCTACCAAATTGCCTTTCACTGTGACCTTGCATAAATATTTGAATCTCACTGAGGTTTATTTTTCTCATTTGCAAAATGGAAGGAGTGGGTTGCTTTCCTTTATCCTTCCAGATCCACTTTCCAGCCTTCTCAGTTCTGCACTGGGCTGCATC
This sequence comes from Dolichotis patagonum, assembly GCA_004027295.1. Lineage (NCBI taxonomy): Eukaryota > Metazoa > Chordata > Mammalia > Rodentia > Caviidae > Dolichotis > Dolichotis patagonum. The sequence goes on from PVJX010030623.1 coordinate 1,095, forward strand.
AGGTGGGTGTGTTTTGAATGCTTAACTGGGATTTCCTACCTCTGGCTTCTGGTTGGGTGCAGTCAGTGAGCATTTCTGGCAAGAGCTCGAAAGGCAGAAAGCAAGTCAGAGTGGACCATATTTTAACTAGCCCTCCAGTGTCTCGTGGTGTCATACCATACCTGACATTTTCTTCATTTAGCTGACCTCTCTGGGTTCCAGTGACTTCTCTCTTCCCTCTCCCATTTAGAAATGGTGACATCTTCCCAGACAATTCCACCGTACTGGATCTTGCTATTCATTTCCTGTCCTGTCATTTACCAGTATAGATGAAATCTTTTTCTTAGAAAAGAAGAACCAGAGACAGCTCACCATTCTCAACTTCCTTAATCCCTGAAAAAATGTTTTTGAAAGGAACAATGTGGGAAGAGTTGGAGGTGGTGCATATTTTGGGGGAAAAAATAAGGAGTTAAATTTGGGCTAAGTTGGGTTTGAGATGTGAAACTGGGTGAAAATTTGGGGTGGAAGTATAAATTGGAAGTGGAGCTTGCATATGATTAAATATGAAAAGACAAGTGTTATTTTTAAAATATAAAACTATATGAAACAAACCTGAAGTTTCTCCTTTACTCTCTTGCCCTAAACCCTTTACTTTCCTCAGCAGTACCACTGTTCAGGAGTTACTATATGTTACAAAACTAAAAAGACATCTGAAGAATGTTCAGTCTGCCAGATTAGAGAACCAGGATCAAGTCTTTTTCATTGCCACATACATTTCACCACATAAAAAAGGGATAAAATCATCCACATATGTATGCACAATTTTTTCCTATGTGCCTATATCTTCCCTCTACAGTTGGAGTAATATTATTTCTATTACCTTCTACCATTGTTGTTTTTGGGGGGGGGTTGTTGTTGTTGTTGTTACCTGGGATTGAACTCATAATCTTACACTTGTCAGGCAGGCACTTAAATTGCAGAGCCAAATCCCCAGTCCACTATCATTGTTGTTTAAGTAACAGAATTTCACAGTGGCTTGGAATCAACAATATATCTGGATTTTTGCATGCTTTTCATGAAATTTATAATCAGTTCTATATTGTAATTTTTTCTTTAGTAATCCAGAATGTATTTAACCTGAGTGGCACACTCCATTTAAGAAATGTCATTGATTATACAGTACAGAATTCACTTTCAGTACACTTTAAGACCATAATAATAATTCTCTAGACTCTAAGCTTTTATCTTTAAAATAGAACAAAGTTTTCATAGCTTCAACTAGAAAAGGATAGCTTTCAGAATTTGAACTAATGTATTTCTGTTTTGTTGAATTGGAAATTACTCTATTCAAGGAGAGTAATGATAACTCTTCAAATATCTAATTTCTTATAGCTTTAGAATTGCAGCTGTAGCCAGGTGTGGTGATGCACACCTGTAATCCCAGCACTGTAGAGGCTGAGGTAGGAGGATTGTTGCAAGTTCAAGACTAGCCTGGGCTACAAAGTGAGCTAAAGGCCAGTTGAACTGCATAGTGAGACCCTGTCTCAAAGAGCAAAAAAAAAAGAAAAGAAAAGAAAAAAGAACTTCAGTTGTAATAAAACTCAATATTTTTCTTAGTCCTGCCATTGGTCATTTCTCTCCTAAAATCAAAAAGAGAAAATTAATAGGAGAGGTTTCCCTTTTGATTTGATTTTGGCAGATTTCTATGTCCAAAGACATATTGTAGTACAAACTTCTGAAGATAGGCACGGCATCGAAAGAAAGAAAGAAAGAGTCCTCCACACATATGCATAATCCCAATCAACTGTTATTATACGGCTGGCAGTCAGTAATTAGGAAAAGCCCAAGAGCGTTACATGAGTTCTCAAAAGGCTTACCATCTAACTGTGCCAGAAAAAAATTTACAGTAAGAAAAAAGCTCAGAGTAGTTCTCAAATCAACTGATGCAAGGAATTCTGCTGTGAAAAAAAATAATAATTAATGGCTGTTCTGTATGTTTTACTCTATAAATCTTCCTCACCCTTTGGCACTGACTGCTTTCTTTTTTCTAGAGATTTGGCACATGGCAATATGAGTGTGTGCCAAGAGCACATGTTAGCAGAAACACTGAGCATCAGCTAATCATATTGAATTCAACTACTTGTTACGAGAACATGAACTCTTACTTGTGCTTTCACTTTGCATTCGTTTTGGCCACAAAATTGTTCCTATTTGCAGGGTCAAATAAAGCATCAAGTTTTCATGGCTTCCCATGTTACAAGTGCTGGCAAATCTTGATTGTAGTTTTGACTGGATTAAGAGTCTCCTGGAGAAGTTCTAGCGTTGTGAGGGCACTAATCGCAACCACTGATAAGTTCTGGATGAGCTACAGTTGCTGTCTAGTTGGAGGAAGTGAATCGTGGGGCATGACCATGGGGACCCTGGCCACTTTTCTCTGGATCTTCCGCTCTCTGCCTTCTGGATGGCATGATTTGAGTGGCTTTTGTCAGCATACCCTCCTGGCATGATGCTTCTGCCTTGGTGTCGGCCACCCATGGAGTGAAACCTCTGAACTATGAGCTAAAATAAACCTGTCCTCCTTCAAATTTCAAATGTCAAGCATTTGGTCCCAGCAAAGGAAACCTGAATACATATGATTGGGACAAATTTGAGAATCAGGTTCAGTAGTATTTGTTATGTGAGCAAACGGGCTGCTCAAAGGACAGTGTCTGTGTGTGACTTCTCGTCCTTCCCCCAAACCTACCCCCAGCTGCTTCTCCTTCTGGTGGAAGTTTTCCTCAGGTTCTCTATCACTATCCTCCCTCTGCTTACCACCATCCTAATCCATACCAAAAGAACCATAAAATAACTTCCAAGTAGCCCCTGACCACTCCAATCTATCACATACCCTTTGTAAAACACACTTTTCTGAAACACAAATGTTTCCCAAATCCTTTTTTCCATTCAAAAATACTAAGTTCTTGTGCCCTATTTAGTAATGTCTAAATGTCAAGTTCAGAATCAACTCCTCCAAAATGCTGCCATATCTGGTCCTTGGTTAATATTAAAATGCAAAGTTGTTCTTATATATAACTATTATAATAGTTAATTCTGAGACACAATTTCAGACACCCATAATTTAGTGGAGGAAAGGCTTAACCTGTCTCACAGTTTCAGGGGATTCAGTCCATGTTCATCTTATACCAAGGAAAAAGCATCATGGCTGAAGGACATGGTGGAGCAAAGCTGCTTAGTTCATGGTGGCTGGAAGTACATCAAGAGAACAGCACCAGAGAAGAAGGGGCAAAATACCAGATATAGACCCCACTGTCATGCCTCCATGACACACCCAAATACACTCAGAAGTGAGCTTTATTAATTCCCTCAAACTTTCAAGCCAATAAAATTGACACAGTTAATTGTCACCACCACAACTATATTTAACCAAACACTCAAAAGAAATCTTTCTGAGATCCACGCCATGTTGGAACTTAGGGCACTGGGAAACTGAGCAACCAGCCTGCCACTCTGGTAAGTGGCTGTGGTCTGGCAAGCCACAGCCACCCCAGGGCAAGAACCGTTAGCAGCTCCGTGCCGTGTTGGAACTTAGGGTGATGGGAAACCAAGCAACCAGCTCACTGCCCTGGGAAGCGGCTGTGAGTCTACTGGTGCACGGGCTGAGAATCAAACATCCCATACCCCACCCATGTTAGCAAGTGGGAGCCAGAGATCTGAGCATCTCTTGGGAGGTTGACCATATGTAATATAGCAAATAAGGGGGATTTCTTTCAACCATCTCTTTGAAGGAAAATATTTTTATCACTGTTTTGCTTTGTCCTGATAATGGTATTGCTCTATTCAATATTCTGTTTTGATAAGTTCTATAATATTCTGTATTTCCTTTGATTTTGCTATACCTGATTGAAAGAACAGCTATGGTGAAGATAATGAGATATACTATGGTACCTCTTACTGTTATCCCAGTAACCTGCTGTGAAGTTCTGTACCAATTTCACTACACTGTCTCAATTGGCTTTATTCCACCCTGTTCTGTTGTATTTTACTACCTTCAAATTAATAAAAAAATTTTTAAAAAATAAATCTGGCAAGAAATGTATGGAACAATGAAGTAAATAAATCTGTACAAAGTTAATCTGGAATTTTAGGGGATAGTAGTGACTATCTAAACTTGTTACTGTTTTCTATTCCCTGAAGGAGCAAAAAGTAATTTGCCAATCAGTGGGTGATTTGGAGTATTCATTTTACTTGAAAACAATCACTTTTTTTTAAATCAATAGTCCTATCCTTGAAGGCTTGCTGAAATCAGAGGAAAATGTGCTTACCTGAACTGTTGAAAACCAGAGTGGTCAGTATTACATAACCTGATGCTTGCTATCAAGAGGAAATATGACTGATACAGTTATTTCAGAACCCTGTCTTGTTGTTTGCTATTAATTATGGAAACTAAAATGCTTTCCACAAAATAGAAAAAGATAAATGTGCACAATATTAAGACCTTTCTAGTGTAGCATGATTGACTATCATTCTGCTCTTTCACTTTTTATTTTTTCTAATTATATATTACCTTCAAAATTCTGAAGAATATGTCCATTTTATTATTTTTTAATATGTCCATTTTAAATAAGAAATTTGAAAGTTTTCTTCAAAACTGTCTGTGTGGCAAACTTTTCAGTTTGGTATTTTGCTCAACATTTTGAAATAAGCTCTAGTGGTTTGTCTCATCTAAGGAGTTAATTACCAAATGGCATCTTTCAGTACCTATTAGAAATAGCCACCAGACTCACAGCTCAATAAGGAGAGTCTGTCATTTAAACTAATCATTAGTGACTAATTTGCATGTAGAATAATCTCTCTATTCATTAGATATTCTTCCAAACAACTTAATAGGAAACATAAACATAATTATTCTTGTTCAAAAATGAGAGTGACCAGCACTGGGGATTTAGCTCAGTGGCATAAGCACCTGCCTGGCAAGTGGTAGGTCATGAGTTTGATCCCTGGTACCAAAAAAAAAAAACAAAATGAGAGTGACTACGACTGCATGTGGCTTTGAGGGGGACATCCAGACACAAGCCATGGCAGGGCTGTTCTCCTAATCAGACAGTCAGGAAACCATGCCAACTTTCAGAACCGTTACACATTAGATAGAAGACTAGGAGAGGGAATTTTGTAAATGTCCTCAATGTTTCTACTTCATAAGCACTTATGTTTAGATTTGCTCAAATTCTCTAGCACTGGTCAGTCTTGAAAATCTTTACAATATCAGATCTGCCCAATCATTTTTCTTGACAACACAAGCATAAGATGTGAAGCACATTGCATATATGCTTTTCAAATGTTCCAAAACTCCCAGAGACAGCCAACAGAAGTATATTAACTAAGATATGGTAATAATCAAGCAGAAAATAAACATTAAATACCCATTATTTACAGGTCTCCATGGTGAAACTATATAAGAAATTAAAGCCACCTACAACTCCATCTTTGCTCTAAGGTATTTAGAGCCAACCATATATAAAATTTAAGAACATTTTAGAAAATATTTAATTATATGTACTCTTGATTTTAGAATAAACATTTTATTCACTTTCTCCACAACAGTATAAGTTTATTTGAAGTCATTTTCTTTAAGCTTACAATGATTGGTGCACAAAATTACTTCAGAAAATTAGAAATCTCCCAAGTATTAGCCTTAAAATTAATAATTCCATTTTTTAAAAGAATACAAATGAAATTTCTTTTAAGAAGGAAAATATGTAGGTATAATCAATCTAAGAAAAAAGATCTTGAATAATTTAAAATTTTCTAGCTAAGCATAGAAAACACATTGTAAATGTGTTACAAATCAGTGTGCTACTGTTTCCCACTACACTGAGCCGTCACATGTCATAATTCTGTATATAAAACACATATGCACATATACTCTAAAACACATAGTTTGTTGCTTTAATGGAAAAGCATTCTTAATACCTCTCAAATGAATGAAAATCCTGTTTATATTCTTGTCTGCCCCAGTTTATGGCTTTATAAAAATATATTCTTCATTTCAATCATAAAAAGAGTGGCCTGATTCCCTTCTTTGGCAAGTAGGATCTCTTCAGAATTCTTTAGGGGAAAATGGATATTTCTTCCTTGATCCAAGGATGAAACTGAAATGAATCTAACAGATTTAAATGGCCTAACATCCTTTATGTCATCACCGACTCCTCATTCAAAGGGGTACTTTGAGTGGCAGGTGGAGTTATAATTATAGATTAGAAAAAAGCAACATCAGCAGCTGTCGCTTCTGTTTGTTCCCAGTTATAACTGTCATCAGTGGGCAAATTGGCATAAACAGGCCTCCACAAGTGGAAAAACATTCAATCCCCATTCCTGTAACGCACTGGGTCCACACAGTAGCCAGAGAACAGAAAGAAAATCTGACTGTCCATGAACGAAGGGTGAAACCAACGACCTGAAGGCACCTCTTCAAGGGGAGCCTAACGTTTGAAGATTTTCTTTGCTTTCGGAGTCTCCAAGTAAATAGGTTAGTGCACACAGTAAATCTATGCATTTTAACGCTGACCTCTACTCTCTGTGACTCTAGTATTTCTGACAGAGGCTAAACAGAAGGGAGAGTAATTAAATGAAAGAAAGCTGAGGACTGTTATTTAAAACTGCCGTGCTTCTGAGAACAAATTATGAAATGGGTTTAATTTATTATGCTCCTGTCCCAGTGTTGGCTGTGTTCATATTAGACAAACAATGTAAAGACGGAAAAATGAAACTGGTCTGTGGCTTGAGTCCCATTCTTTCGTAATGCCATTTACTTATGCCAAAAGGCCCTGGTTTCTTTATTAACATCAGTAATGTTGGAGACTGAGTTTGTGATTTTTTTAAAAAAATGTTATGAATGCAAATCCCAGGGCTTCATTTCCTTAAAGAAAGTGGGTAAATTGGAGTTGGATTGTTTTTCTGGGTATGAATAAAGACAAAATTTTCTTATGTATCATAAAATGTTCGGTATGTGTTACTTTATGAGAAATTTGTTACAGAATTTATTTTTTATGTCTACAACAATTCTACCTAAAAGTTCCATGATCTCAAAGTAGTACTATAAGACTTTCTTCACAGATCCTTTTCAGAAAACCAACATTTCAGAAGAATTTTATTTTATCTTCATATGATCCATGTTAGTCAATAGTAGAGTAGGATTTTCAAAGGTTAGCTTTGGGCCATCTATGTCAAACACTGAACATTGATCACCTCAGGGAAAAGCAGTGAATTTTCAAAAAACTAACCAAAAAGTAAGCGTTAGGGTGCCATTCTTATCCTATCCACTTCCATGGAACAGATCCAAGTAGAAAGTCTTAAGAAATAATCTCATCTTTTTCAGTTTCAATGATTCAGTCAAACTGTAATCATTTTAATTAGACTTTTCATTTAAAAATTGCACTTTTTAAAATATCACTGTTGCCAACATTTAGACTGCCTCTTGAAGGGCACAGAGTGCTAACTCTTTACCAAGATCACCTCTAAAGAGACACTCCTATACAGCTATTAACTCCCAATGGTAACCTACCAGTTAGAGTCTCATGAGGGCCTGGCTTCTTTCCAACAATACCCAATTTCTGGGATGACAGCCACAACTTCCCCTTAAGAATATTAAAAGTAATAGCAATACTTTAGCAAATTTATTGTTTGGACACTGCTCTTGAAAATATCAATACATTTAGCGTACCCTAAATTCTCCTGTAGATGAAGAAAACATATGATAGGTGACATAGCAACATATATTTATGTCTCATTTATTTATTTATTGAGCAATGACTATTCAGTCTAAAACAGTATTTAGTTATTCAAGCAATTTTAAGTTTACTAATATCACTCATCCCAGAGACTCTGTCCTTCCTTTTCTCTGCTAAGAGCTCCAGCATGGAGATGATTATCCCCAAGTTGCAAGCGCACTGAGAAAGGAGATGGCACATTGGTTACCAGCTTGGGTTTCCTTTGATATACAGATTTATTTATGCCCTATTTTAAGCATGACTTTTTACTTGTGTTTTGTCTTCTTACTCTTCTAGAAAAAAACTATCCAAGATGACTGTCACTTACTCCAGTAAAGTAGCAAATGCGACTTTTTTTGGATTTCATAGGTTACTCCTCAAGTGGAGAGGCAGCATCTACAAACTACTATACAGGGAATTTATTGTTTTTGCTGTTCTTTACACAGCAATAAGTTTGGTGTACAGGTACTTTCCCTTTGCATGTCTCCTTAAACAGCCATCAAACAGTATGTGAGAATACAGTCTCAAAAATCTGGAACCCTTTGGTTGCTGCTGACTTTTGCATTATGTTACTTCTTCCATTGCATGAATTGCCTGTTGTCTTCCCCGCAGGACGGGGTGTTTTAATCCACTCCTAACCATTCTAGAGGATATTAAATCGACTGTAACTCTTAGGCTCAAGGGCTCTCATTCTAGCCCTATGTTAACTGATTGTGAAAAGGTACTACTTGTGCGCCAAGGAATTGCTATAGGCATAAGGTGGATGGTTTTTACGTAGATCCTTATTATGTAATAATTTTGAATAGAGAAAGTCCACAAACAAGTAATTATTTGTACTTCTCCAACTGTCATACATGGTTTGAATTTGTGATTTGACAGCTGGTTGCAACTATGTAAGTACTTATGTTCATGAATGGCAGGTATCAGACAACTTTCCTTCCTCTGGCTGGAGGGGTGACCACTTACCCAGGGTGGCGCCCTCCAACCTTACCAGAGCCTCAAGGAAGGAATTAAGGCCTAACGGCTAATTTATTTCTTTATATTTTCTGATTTCAGAATATAGTGTGTTCAGAAAAGGAGGTATATTCACAACCTACACCTGTCAGATTGACAGAAAATTTGAATACCATGTCCAAGAAATACTTTTACAACTAAAAATTATCATCTTAATAAAATTTTATCAGTATGAGAAAAGGAAAGCTGCGTGAGTTTTTTTTTTTTCTGTTAAAAATTGAATGTTTAATATTTCTTCTCTGGAGGAAGTTAAAACTTAAAACAGGAAAACTAAAGGTTTTTGAGGCTGTATTTATACCTTTTCTATGTGCATCAATTTGTTTTTCTTCTGTGTACAGCTGAACCAATTTGTATATCATTGCTTTTACCTACCTTCTTCCTTGCAGCAACAGGACTCCATTTGGAGATGAGAGATACTAATTTAGTTGGCTGATGATCAGCAAAAATAAAACAGAACAATTTTCCTACACATCAAACTGCCATTCCAAACAAATATACATATTGATACACATTTTGGCAAAATGTGTTTAAAGGCCAAATATCTTTATTAAAACCCACTAATAATTTTTCAAATATGTCTTATATAATTTGATACAATTTATTTATATGTCACCTATGCCTTCAGAATGTGAAATGGTGGAAGACACAATAACGTTCCAAGATAATTATCTCATTAGTTTATTTTTATTAATATGAGTTTATTGCTGCTACTGCTGCTTAGAATAGAATACCCTTTAGAGAAGTTCTGAAGGAGCCAGGAATGCTCCTTGAGATCTCAACTTTTACTCCAGTATCCTATTTCTAACCTTCCCCACCAAAATTATATGTTTATATTTTTTCCAAAGGCAAAAGAGTGCTTACCAACAACAATCATCAGTTCAAATAATACTGTATTTTTAAAAGTTCAGTTGCAGGGCTAGGGATTTAGCTCAGTGGCATAAGCGCCTGCCTTGCAAGCACACAGTCTTGAGTTCGATCCCTAGTACCAAAAAAAAAAAAAAAAAAAAAAAAAAAAAGTTCAGTTGCAAAATCTTGTTAAAGTAGATCCTTTTTATCTTAATCAAAGGTTTATCAAGAATTGTAGAATGAATTTGTTTAAAAAAGTTATATATACCTGTGGAAAAATATAAGCATAATTTTATTGCCATGTCTACTAATGACCTGAATTTTTATTAATCCTATCTTATGCAAATAATTATATTTAGCAAAAATCATAAGGTAGAACAATAATTCATTAAACTGATTATACTTCTTATTTTAAAAGAAACTGGACAAAATAATCTCTTTAGTAGTTTCTAACTCATTTACATGTATCTCTTATCTAAATATTTTTCTTTAGCCAACTAGTAATAATACCAACCATTTTATTACAAAGTATAAGGCCATAATATCATCTCATATATATATATATTATTAATCCTTTAATTCTTATAATAACCTTGCTATACAGATATTATTATCCCCATTAACAAGTGAAAAAATTGAGGTTCAAAGAGATTTAAAAATATACTCAAAGTCCAAACCAGTAAGAGGCAGACCTGAAATTAGGCTTAGGCTTGTCCTAAACCTAAGATCTACGCTTTCCACATTAAATCTTCTTTGGTCATTTTGATTTACATATTAGAAAACTCTTCTGATTGTGCCCCTGTCTTCAACATGACCCTACTAGGCCTGTGTAAGAAGTTGTGCCTCTTTTGTTAGCTTTTCTTAACTTTAGTAACCGACACCTTCTCCAAAGCTGGGGCAGGAACCCCAAGCTCACCATGTACACCAAACATTTTTTGCTAGCTCCCAACAGGACCCCACCTGCAATACGCTTGATTTCTCACTGTTACCTCATCGTCCTGCTGCTTCCATTAGCAAAGCTCTACTCACCAAAGGGGCCTTTAATACTTGTTACAATGGATCTTTCCTCAGTACCCCCCATCTTTGAAATAGCTGCATTCATTGATTTATGCAAATTCATATGTGTGGCTTCTCTTTCCATATGTTGATCATTATTATTAACCTGTCTTTGGACATCACTTCTGATTCTGAATCTCACCTTACAACACAAATACCAATGATGGCCTCAAGAAATGCAATTTTCTTTAATAATACCAGAAAATGGGCTTGGATAGTTTGAGTCAAAATGTAATAAACATTTTGAGACAGTTACTAAATATAAAAATAAAAATTTTCATCTTTAATTGTGAAATTTGTTTTATTTATATTTCAAATAACAACAGGATTTTGAATAATTATAATGTCTCTTGAAGTACAACATGTATAAACCAAATGTGCTAAATAGTATATCTGTGAGCAAGTAAAGTCAAGATGTCAAATATTATTTAATAATGATTTAACTCTGTGACATTTAATCAATACTTAGTATTCCTGAGTAATAACTAAAAATGGATTAGTCTATAACTGGATTTTGTTCCAAGTCCAGTGAAACAATTATACAAAACTTTAAGAATATAAAGTTTTAAAATTAAAATGACTAATGAATTCCACTGCAATGGTACTTCAGTTCACAAATACATTTATTTGTTCATAAACCAAAGCATTTGGCAAGATTTTGCTTTCATTGGCAAACTCTGCATCAGGTAACAAACACGACCACAGCTATCTTTCCCACATGAACACAAATGTACCTTTCTTTTCCAAAATCACATAAAAAATTAAGTTCGTGAACTAAGGTACCACTGTAGTGGTAGGTAACATTCATGTGCAAAAACTTCAGTACTTGATATATTAAGCAAGTACCAAGCTTTTAAGGCACATTAGCTTTTGGAGAAAGGAAAAAGTTATTGGTCCTCAAAAAAACACATTATTTGTGCTTCATTGTTTGCACTTATGTCACTTGCAATGCAGGTGCAGAATTATAATATCATAAAGGGCTGTGCATTTTATTTTTGCTCCAGATTGTTTCTTACAGGAGCCCAAAAAAGTTACTTTGAAAAATTATCAATTTACTGTGACAGATATGCTGAACAAATTCCAGTAACCTTTGTGCTTGGTAAGTACAGGTCACACGCAGAATGCAGCCACACAGCTGTCTCCGTTAGGGTGGCACCAGTGACTCTGCATGGGAGTGTTTCGGAGCTGACAGGCATGCCTCAAATCCGTCGCTTGAAGCCGTGGCTTGCAATAGAACAGAATCAACCATAAAATTTCTCGCCTTCAGGGCTGCTTATGCTGAATTAACACCAAACAAGTTTGAGATAATAACGTGCTATTGGACAATTAAGTTTGTCTTCACTAACTCCCCGTTTTTTAGTTAATATTTGAGTTCTAAAACCCATTTACTGAATGCTTGGCAATACCAGGCACAAATGACTTTTTTCTTTCTGGAGGGCAAAAGCTTAAGGTATGGGTAACAATATATTTTTATATCGTCCCACCCCTATAAAGGCTAAAACTCTGCTAAAAAAAAAAAAATCAGTGTCACCAATGTGTCTGTTATAAGAATTTTCTTTATAATGTCCTCTGTTCTGCAGGATTTTACGTTACTCTGGTAGTAAACCGCTGGTGGAACCAGTTTGTGAATCTGCCCTGGCCGGACAGGCTGATGTTCCTCATCTCCAGCAGTGTTCATGGGAGCGACCAGCACGGGCGCCTGCTCAGGAGGACTCTGATGCGCTACGTAAATCTCACGTCCCTGCTCATCTTCCGCTCCGTCAGCACAGCTGTGTACAAGAGGTTTCCAACGATGGACCATGTGGTTGAAGCAGGTACTGTGGATGGCTTTTCCTTCCGTGGGGTCTTCTCTGGTGACATATGGACCTCCAAAATTCTTTTGAAAATCTCTTGTATTTATTCATTCACTCAAGAAACATTTGTTGATCACCTACTATGTGCCGGAGTATCCTTGAGAGAAAAAGAGAAATAAAACATGGTGCCTGCCCTTAGCAGATAGTCACATTGCTTTATGAGAATATAACTATAATGCTTATATAAAAACAACCTGTAGTATTATCTTACAGTTTTCCAATACTTTACAGTTTATATTATCTTGTAACTAGTTCATTTGGACCTCAAGAAAACATGCAAAAGGTAGAAAACTGATTTGGAGACTTTAAAACCTGTCCTGAATCACACAGCTCATTAGCTGTAAAGATAAGATTAAAAATTAGGCTTGAAACTCCTACCTGAATGCTTTTCACAAAGCATAAGCAGATTCTGGTGGAAATCAGCAAAGTTGGTTTTTCCCTGAGCAGGCCCTGAGAGATGACAGTAAAAGGCTGTTTCAGTGTGGATCTGTCATCTCCCCAGTACCTCAAGGTAGATAACCCAGTTATTTTCTCTGGGTTCCTGTGTGCAGAATGCTCAGAATAATGATGGTTCTCTTTGGTATGTAAATATTTAGCAAAGAAGCCCTCAGCAGGGTGAGGATTAAATGAGACAATTCCTTACACATACGGATAATATAAGAACCATTAGATGATTTTGCCTTTATATTGAATACAGTTTCAAATTAGACAGGAATCTTCAGTTTCCTTTTCTGAAATGTCAGTGAAAATAATTTTTTGTAGTTGTCATTGCTAAAAAAAAAATTGTTTGTTTGTTTTTGGAGTTTTCTGTGGCTTTTTTGTTGTTTCTCCTTATATGAGTACATAGAGAATAACTAAAAGCACTAAGGGTTTGAATCCTTTAATGTCTACTTGCTACCTGACCTCATGTGAGTTACTTAACTTCATTTTCCTCACCCATAAAATGATCTTATAGTAACTTATAATAGCATCTACCCTATATACCTAATAGGCTTATTATGAAAATTGAGTAAGTTAATATTTGCAAAACAATTCAGAACAATGCTTGGCACTTGGTAAGTGCTATGTGATTTCTTGCTAGTTAGAAATCATCTGAAGCACCAGCATAATACAGCACTTTGATCACTTTGGAAGATTCATTGTGAATATGACATGCCAAGTTTCCTTGATCTACTTTGATCAGGAAATTGTGAAAGTCAAGGTGGAAATAAGGCAGGCATGATGTCAATGCTGTGGTTGGGGGAGGGGGTCTGTAGAGAGTCTTGAGGTTAAAGGATCCCATTACTTAAGGATTCAGGCAGAGGGTATGAATGGCCTGGCAAGGGCATAAGTGTATCACAATGGAGAAACAACAGGAACTACACAAACATTAACTGCCAACTGTCCTCTAAATTTAAAAGTAGAATACTGCTTCAGGATAACCAAGTTGAAAATGCTACCTAACAACTTAATTTTCTTACTCTACTATCTAAAGAATAGAATATTTTAATAATTACCATTTCTAAAGAAAGACCAAAAAACAAACAAGAAAGATGTGACGCATCCACATTGATGAGGGAGAACTAAAGCTCAGTTAGATGAATGGGGGTGATTTACTCTGGTTCTGACACATCCTTGGGATGAAGAGAGTATGTTCTGACAGGAGTCCGATACCAGGTCCAATTCTCAAAGCCAGTCATATCCTCCTAGTGTCACCTCCATATTAAAAGCACATGGCGAGGAAGTCAGGATGGTTGGCAGTGGAGAGGCCTTGGGGGCCTTTGGTCCAACATGAGTGCAGAGGGCTGACCTGGCGTCAGGTCTGAGGAGCAAACAGAAAGGGAGAGAGACAGGAGACTGACATGATTTTATTTCCCTTGAGTATGTTTTTCATTTTATAGAGACCTCTTCCTCATCAAACTCATGCAGATGTCTGCATGCACTTACATACAGGCTTTTTCTCTTCCAAAGGCATCTGGAATATTGGAATGCCTCTCTCTCCAAGCCACCAATACCCCGACACTGCAAGGGAGTCTGGAAATGAGCTGTTCACTCCTTGACATGCATTTAAATTCATGTGTCTCCAAGGTGTGATCCACAGACCCACATGCGTCTACATCTGACTAACTTGAGTTATTTAATTAAGGTACATATTCCTGGACCCCACTTCAGGTCTGCTGTATCAGAATCTGTGGATGTGGCCTAGGCACCTGCACTGGAATTTGCGTCCATGTCCTTCTGTATACAGTGAAGTTTGACAGGTACTGCATCTTTTATGGGTGTTTGTTGCAGTACTGGGGATTGAACCCCAAATTTTTGCACTAAACTACATCCTCAGCTCATTTTTATCTTTTTATTTGGTCTCAGTTGCTAAATTCCCCAGGCTGAGTTCCAACTTGGAATCTTCCTACCTCAGCCTTCCACAGTGTTGGGATTAGACATGTGTCACCACTGGGATATTTATTTTTTCAAGTTCTTTTTCGCCCCTGGAGTAATGGTTTTGGCAACCACTAACTCATTACAAACAAGTAGCAACAATTAAGAAAGAAGACTTGAATTTCACTGGTTGCTCCAGAATTATTAAGGGTGGCTTTAGACAGCATTCTGGCTGGAGGAGTTGAATTAGAGTCGCTTAGACATAAACAGCATTGTTTTGACAAAATTTTTGGTTGGTTGGTTTGGACGGGCAGAGGAGGAAGAGCATTGGGGGAAATCTGATCAGGCCTGAGCCTTTCCAAGTGCACTGTGAGACCATCTCTGGTTACCTATGTGAAAAAGCCACAGCATGCATTTCTTTCTTTCTTTCTTTCTTTCTTTCTTTCTTTCTTTCTTTCTTTCTTTCTTTCTTTCTTTTTCTTTCTTTCTTTCTTTCTTTCTTTCTTTCTTTCTTTCTTTCTTTCTTTCTTTCTTTCTTTCTTTCTTTCTTTGAGACAGGGTTTCACTATGCAGTTCAGGCTGGCCTTGAACTCACTCTATAGCCCAAGCTGGTCTTGAACTCACAATGATCCTTCTACCTCAGTCTCCCAAGAGCTGGGATCACAGGTATGTGTTACCATGCCTGGTCCCAGCACTTTCTTTAATTCCTGGTGTTTTCTCAAAATGCAGGAAAAGGGTAGTGGACACAGTTTGTATCTACAAGCGTATACGTTTTGTATGTTCACCAGTAGAGCAAAGGTTCCAAGCCGCTATCCTCTAAACAGGGAGAGACACATCAGAAGCCAGGTCCTTCCCGGCTGCCCCAGGGCCTGATCCTTCTCTTCAAGGCAGCACTGACTCACCAGACTTCCTGCTTCTTCCTCGCAGAGAGGACTGACTCAGAGTCTGCACACTGAGTCTGTTTCCAAGTTCTTCCAGCTGGACACTTGCCTCTGCCACTTCCTGGCTGCTCTTTGCCTGTGCCGGGGTTTCTGGGAAGAATAGGGAGTTCAGGGATGGCAGAAACTGGCAGATGCCTTGTGCCCAGGGACAGGACACTAGCTCTTGCTTGAGAGCGGAGAACTGGTAATTCCACGGGGTAAGGGAAATGCTGAAGATACCTTGTCATTTGACTCCTTTACACAAAATCATCTGTAAGGAAAAGTACATATTCACAAACTTCAGGGTACATATTGTTACAGTCAGTCAATAAAACTAAAAAATACAGATCTCCAGATGCTACTCTTAGAGATTCTTATTCAGGAGGTTAGCAATGGAGTCCAGGAAACAGTATGTTTAACAAATCCCAGTGACCAGGCAGATGGTCACTGGATCATACTCAGGGAAACAATGGTCTTAAAGCAATTGAATATCTCTACATCCTCTTCTCCCTCCTGCTTCCAAGAATGCTTGTGCCTGTATAGATTCAGTGCTGACCAGGAGAACAGAAGGGAAAGGGCTGGGAGAATGAAGACCTGCTGGTCCTCATAAGGCATCCTGCATTCCTTGATTGGAGGAGAACGGGCCAGGCCGCTAGCTCTCAAACTTCCCTTGTTTTCATGTCAGCAGTCAAGTTATATTATTGTGGCAAACAAAAATATGGCAACACACTGTCATATGTATATGATTTTGATGTTATTTGTTCAATTTCTCAAGTTAAAAGATTTTTTTTACTTACATCAAAATAGAAATATAACAATTGAATTTAAAATAATGTCTGTTACACTAAAAAGTCCCTGCTCTGTTTCCAAGTTACTTATCAAAGTAATTGCAACATAGTCTCTGTTATTTTGCCTATCAGAGAAATTGTTGTGGAAAATTCTAGTCACCTGAATGCCCTAGAAAAAGTCACTTGTTCCAAGTCAAATCAAATGTACAATTCTAGGTCTTTGCTAATTCAAATGATGATCTTAGTTAAGAGCTTGTATTACAACATCAGCCTGAATGAAATAATCTTATCTAGTATTTCATAGGCATCAAGAGAAAAAAATTCTCTTCATAATTACTTACAGAATCACAAAGATAATAGAAAATCATATATATATACATATCCATACATATATATATACATATATACACATTTATATTCTTCTAAAAGAAATATTAGCAAATCAGTGCTAAGTGTATTATTCATTTGATTCATTAAACAAATACAGCTACTGGTATAAACAAGAATAATTATGATCACTGTCCTCAAGAATCAGTAAAAATCACTATAAATCTTTTTTAAAAATTTTATTTAAAGAGAGAAAAAAACAACCAGACAAAACAGAGAAACGGTAGCAACAATAAAGAAAAAAATAAAAGAGCCAAAAACAAACAGACAAAAAAACCCCCAAAACAACAACAATAACAAAAAAAACTAAGAAATCGCCACTTGATACCTGACATAAACTCATCATTGAAAATAGTTGTTCAAGTTACAAAATTAAAGCATACAAAGTAGACATTCAAACAATGAGACTGTTAACAGTTCTGCTCAACCATCTAACAAAAACAGTAGTATAGTCATCTATCTTACACACTTAAATATACATGCAATTATATCCTTTAGAGCACTTTCTTTTGCTCTCTACACTATAAATCTTATCATACAATAATTGTTTTAAGAGACAAACTCAAATATATTTACATATATTTAAAGCTAAACTTCATATCTTTATATCACATTTCTATCTCTTTAGAGTAAATAGTTTCCTTTTATACGCAACAACTCATAAGAGTGGTTAGAAGACATTAAATTTAGGAATAAAGCACCCTTTACTTTTCTTAAGCCCTGGTAATATTTTTTTAAGAGAAAAAAACAATAATAACAGTGATAGAGAATTTCATGACAAGATAATAGTAAATTAATAATGGTTAATATACTTAATGTTGTTATCGTTAAAGTAGTTGCTCAGATTATAGGCATGCAAAATTGATCAGACAATATAAGCAAAACAGTTCATTTCAATGAATTAAAAGAAATTAGTAATATAATTATCTTAGCATATATGAATATATATATAAATTATATATATTTATATATATTATAAATTATATATTTATATTTTTTTCTTTTCCCTTCTTTCTTTTCTCCTTTCCCCCATCTCAGCTGTTCTTTCCTTTTGAGCAGTTTCTTTCCCTTTCACAGTATCTATTGTAGATTTTGGTTCTTATTTATTCTTTCAGTTCCTTATACTAGGGAAACAATATAGTGTTTACACATGTGAATCTGAGGTATTTCACTTCCAAGTATGATCTCCATTTACCTATAAAAGTCTCGAGTTTAACCTTCTTTACAGCTGAGTAACATTCCTTTGTATAAAAATACCACATCTTTTTTTTATCCATTCCATAGTTCATAAGCATTTGAGTTATTTCTAAAACCCTGGTGATCTTTTTTTTAAAGAGTATAAAACACAATAAAACCAATAAAAACAAACCAGTGTGAGAGATACAGGCCTAAAAACATTACAAAATCAACAATAGTTACATAATGCCTTCTGATGTCTTCAAAATAGCTGCAGATAACTTTGGACATAGTAAAAATCAAACAGAACAGAATAGAATAGAAACAATAAAAACAAAACAATGAATGCAATAAAGGATTTCAAAACAAGTCCATAGTAAATCCAAAATTGCTACCATAATATATCTTGCTATCTTTGAAATAGCTGCTCCTGCCATCGGATTTGACATAATCAAACAAAACAAAAGAGAATAAAACCCAACCCAACAGAACAATGGAAACAATACAGGACTTCAAAAACAAGACCATAGAGAATCAACAATGGCTGCAACCCTCAGAAAGAGACCCTCCACCAAAATGCTACGTTGCACACCACTGTGCCTATGATCAGACCACTGGCCCTAGACCTGCAGTGTTAATGAAACACCAAAGCACCATAGGTATCCAACTGCATTTCACCTCCATAGCTGTCATCACAGCCCCTGTGTCTCCAGATAAGTCAGTCACTTACAGTTGGTGGGGGGGTTTCTGTGGGATGGTACTTCCTATTTGCCATTGGAAGAGGCTGGGGTCTGGCTGTTCCAACCTGGCATGGGTCCACACATGGCACTGGTTACCAGGCTGGGTTTGCTCACTGATGTGCCCTTTGCTCTCTCTACAACCCTGGTAATCTTTACATGAAGTTTCATGAACTTGTTCTATAACTAAAAGGAGTGATAAGGCACCACTGGACTTCAGTAACTGTTAGAGTTAGTAGACATCAATGCAGCCAGCTAATCCCCCAGCTGTCAAGTGGCTGGCTTTAGAAAGTTACAAGTTCTGACTTTAGATGCACTGACTGGAAAGTGAGCCCTATTTGAATTTCTGGCATAGACAACACATCTTGTGGATGATTGTCTCTTCTTTCCCTATGCAAAATCAACTGCATTCTGTATTGCATTTTTGCCCTGAGGACTGCCATGGCTTTTCCTGATGCCTCCCATAGCTCTGGGGCTCTTTAGTCTCAAAATCTCCAACTGTCCTGTGTTACAGGAGAAATGCCCAAGGAGACAGTTGCACAGCTGTGCCAGCTTTTCCTGTTGGCTGAACTTTCAGAGGCTGAGTCAGTTACCCCTGTAGTCTCACATGATGAGCCCGGAACAGACAGAATGTCATCTTGTGAGTGAAACTTGATTCACCTATGTGTACTTGCTCTGCACAGGAAAGAACGTGCAAAGCAGTACTAGTATCCTTGAGTTAATGCCACAGATAGACAGTCTCCAGTGTTTGAAGTTTCCTCCCAGTTCTGATTTATGAATTTAAATCTGCCCATCTTGATGTTTCTGAAAGTATGACTATAGATCCTAAACACTGAATTATCAAGGATAGGCAGCCTAGGAAATCATAGACACTGAGGCTTAAGAAGCAAGGAACAGGAAGTCCAAAGATGGTGGACCGGTAGGTAGCAGGAGAGGGACACTCTCTGAGAGAGACAGCTCAAATGCCAGAATAAAACACCCTGGAGAGACCCAAACAGAGAGAGATGGACTCTCACAACCCACGAAGAAACTAAAGTGCAAAAAAACTGCTCGAATATGAGGTCCTGGGGCTACCATAAGAGAAGCTAAGATCAGCAAGCACAGCACCCTCCGCCTGAATCCCTGCCGGAGACCTAACAAAGTGACCCATGCCGAAGTGACTGGCTAGAGCTGCCGGAGCGTGGGGCTGAACAGCCCTGTGTGCGGCTCGCCCGGACCGTCCCTACACACAACCCACCCAGAGGCTCTGTGAATTCGCACCACAGCTGCGCTGAAGTCGGAGATCAGGGAGCCCAGCAGTTTTCGGGGACCAGCATCAACACGCGGTGAGTGATGGGAATAAGACCCTCCCATGGGAAAGGGGAAACCAACTGGGTGACATGTTGGATTTAGGCAGGAAAGCCCTAACTCCATAAGGAGGCAGCTTAAGTTGGTTGCTCCTCTCGTCAAGCAGATTGGTGGATTCTGCTTGAAATAGGCCACACCCCTGGCTGGGACCCAGTGAGTCACTACAAATTAATTCCCTGAGATTGGCACACACTGACGCAGTAAAGGCCTGCAAAGGTTGACTCACCTGGAGGGGAGGAGCCAGCACACACTGCCTGTGCATGAACTTTAATCTCTGATAGTCTACTGAAGAGGGAAAAAGCTCCTAGCCTGCGCCCTCTAGAGGAGCCTTAACCAACAAGAAAAGGGTCTGGGAATTACACTGTACACTTTTATGGAAGGAACTAAAAACATGACGAAAGGGAGAAATAAGAAAAAACCCCAGCCCCCAACCCTGAGAACATTGATCCAGGAGAGGTAAATACAAAAGAGATTGAGGGCAGCAAAAATGCAACATCAAACACAGCATTAGGCCGGGGATTTAGCTCAGTGGCTTAAGCGCCTGCCTGGCAAGCACGAGGTTGTGAGTTTGATCCCCGG
>PVJX010030624.1:0-21892 GCA_004027295.1 Dolichotis patagonum
AATTGGCTGGACTATGGTGAGCCTGTGTGTAACTGAGAAATCTCACTGTCCCTAACCTTCATCTGCATAACAAAGCCCGTGTTAGTTGTTTAGCATAATGGGAAGAAGTTCATAATAGGCTCCACCCTTGGGATGCTAACAAAATAGGAGCAGACACAGCTCCAAATCCTACAGCTCAGAATGAAGGAGGACTCACCCTCCCTCAATTCTTCCCACTGCATGGAGGGCAGTCAGCCAGGCACACAGGTGTGCAGCTCATTAAAAACAGAATTAAACCCAATGGGATAAGTAACAGGCACATGAAGAATGCTCTGCAAAGTGGAACTACTCTCTACCTACTTTGACCTTGGGAAGAGAGTCAAGAGGATAAAGCCTCCTCCTCCCTACCTTCCCTGTCATCCATTCTGCTACCAAACCATAGAGAAGAGCCACACGGCTATTTTACCTCTAAATCTGCTGGAGAAGACCTTGCAATATGCTTGCTTTATTAATATATTAAAGGCTCCTGCGTGATGGAGGAACTGTAGAAATCAGCACTGATGGAAATCAGAAAAGCCACCCTAAATCATTTCACTTTAGCATAAGGACTATTTTGAATTGAAGACAATAAAGATATAGCAGAAACAGAAAAAGTTCTCTGCCTTCTACCTTTTCCTCGCTGCCTAGAATCAGAGTACAAATTTCCCTTTGTAAAAGTACTTCTCCTGCTGGACCAAAAAGAGAATGATTCTTATCTGTGTAATGAATCCAAGTGCATACCATCATTTACCACACATATCCTAGTTCTACCTTTAGGAGCTCAAACATTTATTACCTTTTGTTAAAATGGAGCTCTATGGAGCCTCTATGAACACGAATTTTTTTTTTTTTTAAATGCCCATGTGTGATGGTTCACATCTGTAATCCCAGCACTTGGGAAGGTTGAAGCAGGAGAATTGCAAGTTCAACTCTGGGTAACTTAGCAAGATCCTGTATCAAAATAAAGATGAAAAAAAGTAAAGGGCTAGGAACATATCTCAGTAAAACTTGCATGCATTTTTTTTTCTAGGTAATCTGTCTTTTGTCACTTTAACTTGCAGTTCCCAGCAACAGAAAGTAAGAGGGTAGGAGAACACTTTGTTCTCCCTTAGAGCCGAATACCAGTATTCCAAAGCGCTACCAAAATAAGTGAACATAAATGAAACATTATTTCTCCGTTAACCTAAGTTCTGAAAAGCAAAGGTCACAGTGAGGTTCAGACTACTGAATTTCTCACTTCCGCCCACACCAATCTCACAGAGCATGAACTTCAAATCATTGCCATAGCAAACTACAGAACATCTCATTCCATTGACCTTCATGCTTCCTTTCAAACAATAGGAATCAGAAACAAATCCTTGATGCCAAAAGTCCATTTTATAGTCCGTTTTCAATAATAAGATGGGTGCAACAGAAGTTTAGCCTAGACTATTGAACAAAATATGAACCATATACAGGGAGTACTGGAAGCCTCTGATTGCAGATTACATGAGGAACTAGAGCTTTGGTAAGTTTTTCATCATAAAGCACTGAAACAACAACATAATGAAATTTTTGTCAATTATTTTCATAAAAGCCCCAGGGAAATTTTTCACTCCTCCAGGTTCTTTAAGACACAATATCTGATGAGTACAAGTAATGCTAAATGAACACAAAACTGGACCTGGCAAGAAGAGGCCTTACCACAAGGGTTATGGCAAAGGATGTAAGGGGGTGGGGCTATTTTGAATAAAAGGAGTAGGAATATTGCTATAAGAAAAATAATTATTTTAAGATCGGCAAGTGCCTCAGGAAGTAAGAGAAAGAGATTTTTCTCTTATAAAGAGAAGTGAACATGGCTTCCAAAACCATAGGATGCAAAGAGGGGTGCAAGTGGATGAACAGTGAATGTTTTAGCATGAGGCCAGCCCATCTCTGGAGGTGCTGTGCCGGAGGGCTTCCTGAAGCCTGGGGCTGAGGTTAGTGCAGAATGCAATAACCTGGAGCCATCAGGGAAACTGGATTGCAGTTCAGTTAATATTCATTTGTTCAAATCGACCAGTGGGGACAAAACGATGTGTGACCTTCTCAAAGGTAAACAAGGGGCGCACCGTGTCTCTTATCTAAGTCTTTAGGGGGAGGATGGCGCTTTGTGTTCAGCAGTTTCGTGGAACACAAAAGATGGAGGGGATTTCTTAAACTCCGTTCTTTCATGGGTGCACATACCTCAGATAAAATTGAACATTGTCAAAGATTATTATTAATGTAGAGCTATTTGTGTAAAATCACAGAACAAGATTCGAGTGCAGTTTCTTTTAGTGTTCGCACATGGTATTTTGGCTCAAATTATTGGACATTTACTCTTTTCTTTTTCACAGAAATCCACAGCACAAAAGCTTTTCTAGAGTGCCATTAAAATACTGAATGACACTTACAAAGGCCTCATTTTGAATATATTATAGTATAAAAAGTAATTGTCATGGTCAGGAAACCTCTCATTTATAACTAATTTGGTAAATATTTATTAAGAATCTACAATATAAGTCCTGCTTATTACTTACGTTTTTACAAAGACAAATTCCACCACCACTTAATTCTCCCAAGCTCATTTTTTAAAAAGGTAGTTTAAAAAGCTAGCTCCAGGAATCACACTATAAACTTTCAAGTGTATATAACAAGGGCATTATCAACCCAGGCATGGTGGTACTTGCTTGTAATCCCAACACTTGAAAAGCTGAGGCAGGCAGATCCCCACAAATTCAAGATTAGCCAAAACTAGCTGTTTTTGAAAACCTGTCTTAAAAAAGGGTGAGGGGAATCTTGTCAAGGAAAACCATCTCTTTTCGTCATTATGGTCTTATATCTTCATATGGATTGGATCTTCTTGAGTTTTACCGACAGATATTTCTTATCTCTGGATAAAAAATATTCAGAGATCTTTAGAAAATTTCGGTTAGAGAATCCTACAGACCAAGGGTTGTAGGAAACAACGCAAGAAATTAAAGTGATAAAAAAATTAATTACAACTTAATCTTTAAAATACTTTAAAACCTATATACAAAATACACTGAGCCAACATAATAAGCAGTATACACTCAGATAATCCATTTTTAAATGTTACTTCTAAACTATAATCTCCCTCAATTATGGAACAAGAATAAAGCATCATTGAGCACGTAACAATGGAAGGGTGAGCTGGCTGGGCTGTGTGCTAAGAAAGCAAGCCCCCCAAGTAAACACTTTAGAAGTGCCCCCCCTCCACCTACCCTCTAATTATGTTTCTCCTTCTGGTTTCTCCACCCACCACCCTGAATTCTTTCAAAGGAACAGAAAGCTCTTATTTACTGAGTTGCCAGAGTGTTAATCATGTCTAATGGTTTTAACACAAAAGCAGCCAACTTTTAAATATGTTACATAAGAACTATTAATTCCTTGCTTCCTTTTACTCCCTCTGGCTTCCCTTCTTATTCGTAAATTCTCCCATGATTACAGTAAATCTCCTCCCATCTACTAAAACCAGCACCTCTCCTTTCAGTGAACCTTGTTGGGGCAACAGGAATAACTCCAGAAAGAAAAAACAACAGTGCAGAGAAGTGGGCTTCAGAAGGGCACCTTACTGATCTCTGTATCTGCTAGGCAATCATCACCACTTGCATGGTGCCCAAAACATAGTAGGCACTGAGTCAATATTTTTCAAATGGAAAGAGGAAAGGAGGGAAAAGGGGAAGGAAGCAGGGAGGGACCCAGAGAAAAGTAGTATTACTCCCTGTTAAACATGGGTTTGGAGACAATCTTTTTGGAGAGAATTTATCAAGGAATGTATTAAGGAGGTTGACAAATTGTAGAGGAAGTACAGCCACTACTTTCTTCTACTTTCTATATATTTACCTTCAAAAGAGGAGCCAAGGATAAGATATGAGATGATTGGCTCTAGGACACAAAGAGAAGAGAGCTCTAGAAGCTTCTGCTACTCATCTGGCCCAAGAATTAATTGCTCTGTTTTAGCAAGTTCAAGTCCAGGAGTGCAGTGACACAGGAAGGGCCTCAGGGTTCCTTTCTCTGAACCAGAGGACACTATCATCCATCATCACTGGCTGGGGACAGGAAAGCAACCCAGCCACAGAGAGAACTGAGGTGCAGGAGTTTGTAGCTACAAACATTAGAAACCACCTACAGGTCACTGTTCGGGTTTTACTTTTCATTCCACATTCTTCCGCAGAGAAGGTGCAGAGTAATCAGTAATTACTTAGAATACAATGGCCACAGTTAATTGTTCCTTTTCCAACCATGTCAAAAAACAACAAGGGAACTGAACCTGTTAATGAGCCCTGTGTATCAAGAGGCAGAAAATGACACGGTGTTTAGGAGTTATTTTATCAAAACATCTGACCATTTATCAATGTAGTATTCCAAGCAAATATTCTTAGAAGACTGTTCTCTTCATTTTGTCAGTTCTTTAAGTCTATTAGCAAGGTAACAAAAGGTGAGGGCAAGTGGTGTTTCAGATTTGTCACTGTGAGGCAGTAAATGAGTGAGCTGTACCTATCAAACCAACCTAACCTCCACCTCTGTAGAAGAAATGCACTAGAGGGGGCCAAGGGTCACAAGATACTGCTCCTAGTTAAGCTGGCAAAGGCATGGAATTATTAGTGTCCTTTGTTAGTACTCTATGGATTATTGGAAATAAAAACACTGTTCCCAACAGCTTCATAAGTAACAAATCCTAGAAATTGTTGTTTCTTTGTCATAATAATTATGTGTTCATCAGGAAATGTAGGATGCAAGAAAGAATATATGTCATTACAGATATAAAGTTGCCTACACATATTAAATGATTCTTTATGTGTATTCTTTATGCATGCATACATGCACGCACACATACACACACACACACATCACCACATAAGTCATGACATACCTATGTACCAACCCGGGCTACAAAGTCAAAGAATCACATCTTTCCAATACACCCTTGTCAAAAAACTTGCCAGTCCTAATTTTATCAGGTCTTTGGTAAAGCATCAATGTCTCTAATACTGTGTCATTCTAACATTTGAATAATTGATTTAAGAAACGTGTTCCTGCAGTGAGCATTAATTTCTTGTTAACATCCTATACTTTCCCAATTGAAGATATCCCTCTACCTGTCAGGACAGTATCCAGATCCTGAAATCTCAAGAATTTACCTCCTCTAAACTGAAAGAATAAAGAATAGGTTGTGTTGTGTGGTATGTGATATGAGAAATAGGTATAATGTAAAAGAGGAAGAAAATGTATGCCTGTTTCTTTTGTAAAATTTCAGGTATCATTTGCTGTAATACCTCTTTCTGAGTGCTATACTGAATCTTAAATTTTTGTTCTAGGAAGTCTGAAGAGAAAGAAGAAATGGAAATATGTAAAGAAAAGTAGACCTTAAACATTCCCCAGGGGAAAAAATGATTTCATAATTAGAGACACACACCAAAATATTTTAAAATCTAACTATACAATCCCAAATCCTCCCAATAGTGAAACAATGCAAGATGCATATGAATACATACATGTTACTCATAAAATTTCAGAATCCTAAAACTGTGACATTTGATATGGTAACCATTAGTCACACATAACAATTTAAAGTTAAAATTAATCAGATTTAAATTGACCATTCCTTGGCTATGGCAAATGCTCAATCACCTGGTGTGACTACTAGATACTATATTAGATAATGCACAAAATGAATATTTCTAGAGTCACAGAAAGTTACCTAGTTAGCATTATTTTGCATATAGGATATTTTTAGAGACAATTAGAAAGCTGAGTATATGATAAAAAGCTAACTAAATAACTTTCCAATCCACAATAAGTTCAATAATGGTACAAAAAGACTGTCTTTGAAATATTCAAAAGGCAAAAGGCACCAAATGAGATTTAAAATTAAAAATTAAAAAAGATTTTAAAAACGACAGACTCATAACTTGTACCTCATGGAGTAAATGGTGTGTACATGAGAGGTATAATCAAAATATAACGTAAATGTTTAAATAAAAATTTGAAATGTTTTACAGTAAAAGACACATTGCCATTAATCCCCTTCAAAATACTGCCTCTGAGTTTGAACACATTTATCTCTTTGTTCTTGCCACTTTCTCAAGCAGTTCTTGAAGTCCTTTTTCATGAGTGTCTTTTCATGGGTGCCTAAATGTTCCTGACTTGATCCAAAACATTTACGGCAAAGGTTGTGTGCCATTACCCATTTATGAAACAACCTTGACACTGTGTGACCTTCTGGTTTTTCCCAAAGTCAAACTGACTGTGAAAGGTAAATATTTTGAACTGACTCAGGATATGAAGGCATTCATGATAGAACAACTAAAAGCATTCATAAAAGTAGATTTCCACAACTGTGTAAAAAAGTTGGAAAAAATGGCATAAGCGTTTTTAATGGCAATGTATGTTTTACTGTAATAAATATTCTTAAAATGCAAAAGTTTACCATTGTTTCTTACTGTAATAGTTTCTATTAATTTTTATTTTGAAAAGAATAAAACCAAATGAGAAAAAAATGGGGTCATTCAAGACAAAAGGATGGACATAGTACATGACTTAAAACCACAATACAAAGTGATCTACAATGGTTACCAAGGTGTCTCTTGTTATCCTCAATAGAATTGCCAATATTATCAGGCACAATAAAATTGAACATAGCAGTACAGAGCAAAATCAATAAAAACAAAACATTGGAACATTACAGGACTTCAAAAGAGGGTAACAGTCAAAACAGAGTGGTTATCCTAGTGAATCTTACTGTGTTCACAGTAGTTGCCTATACTCTCAGATTTGACATTATCAAACATAACAGATTCAAATAAAATCAGTCAAGACAAGACAGCAATCAAACAAAACAGACTCAAATAAAATTAGTCAAAATAAGACAGTGAAAGCAATACAGGGCTTCAGATTAAGTTAATAGGAAATCAAAAATGGTTACCATAGTATATCCTGTTATCTTTGGCATAGCTGTCCATGCCATCAAATCTAGTACAAGTAGACAAACTGGAACAGAATATAAACAAACTAAACAGAGCGATGAAAACACTATGGGTTTCAAATCATGATACAAGATTAACAATGTCCTCTGCCTTCTCTTTTTAGACAATTCCTCCCCTTTCACTTTTGCAGGGTACACTGTACATTTTATATCCCACTAACTCCTTTAGTTTTTAGATTAGGGAGGCAACCCACTATTTACCTAAGTGGTTCTGAACCTTTTTACCCCTGAGCTTGATCTCAAATTGTATCCATTTACCTACAAGAGCCTCAAGGTTTTCCTTCCTTATAGCTGAGTAGTTCTCCGTTCTATAAAAGTGTTATGTCTTTCCAAGCAATCTGCAGCTGAAGGGTGAACTACCCCCACTTTTTTCAGGTTCCCTGTCACATAGAGCATTATTTTCTCATCTTTAACTTGTCAGTCCATAAAACCTCCAAGCTCTTCAAGATTTGATGGTTTGTGTCAAGAAATCTGTCATGACTCTGATGGGCTTTCCTTTATAAGTGATCTGTTTCTTTTGTCTGACAGCTTTTAATATTCTGTTCTTGTGTTGAATTTCTGGGATCTTGATTATTATATGTCTATGTGTAGATCTGTTTTGGTTATAGCTAGTTGGAGTTCTATATGCCTCATATATCTGAATATCATTTCCTTTTCCTATGCTTGGGAAGTTTTCTTTAATTGTTTCTGTAAATAGCCTTTGTATTTCATTTGTGTTTACCCCTGCTTCTTCATTTATTTTTTATTTCTAAGTAATAGATCTTCTTGTCATCTTCCAGCCTTTGTATTGTTACTTCCTGGTTTCATGTTATTTTTAAGAGATCTTTCCTTTCATGATCACACATTGCAAACCTGTCCTCAAGGTTTGATAGTCTATATTTAGTTTCTTTCAAGCACTTTTGCCAGGTTGCAATGGAGTTTTTAATTTCCTGGTAATCTCTTTGAATCTGTTTCATGTATTCTAGATTTTTCTATATTCTTCATTGAAGATTTCCCTCTTTTTTTCTATGCTCCTCCATTCGTCCATCTGTGTCTTCTTGAGAGCTGCTTAGCATTTTTTTATTATTTTTCTTATATCTTCCTTTACTTGTATTAGTATTCCTATTTTGAGTTCTTTCATAATGTCAAGAAGATATTTCTTTATATCAGATGCTTCCTCTTCAGAAACTGCAGGTGTGCAACCCCCAATCTCTTCTGTGTTTACCTCTCCCAGGCCAGTATTGTTTGGGTTGGAGGCTGGAGACTTCCTTTTGTTTCTTCCTCTTGCCATGTTAATGGTTTCTTCCAGACAAGTGGATACTGGGGGTCCCTGGCTCTTCCTGTATGGGTTACAATTACTGTGAAGCGAACTACTGTGAAGCGAATTACAATTACTGTGAAGAATTACTGTGAAGCTGCTGGCTATGGATTGCTGCTCTCCTCAATCTGCTGATGACACTGGAGTACAAGCAGGGCGGGGCAGGCTGGCCCCTCCCTTCTCAGCTGGTCGACCACTGGGAATCTTAACCACATTAGTGTGTGCCACACAGACGGGGTCAGTTAGGAATAGCTTCAGGGAAACCTCATCCTTGGCTATTGGATGGGGCACAGGGGTGGAACTCCATCCAAGAAATTCTCACCAATCTGCTCTGCACTAGGAGTGGCTGACTGAAGCCACTAAAATTCTAGTTCTGGGCTTATCCTGCCCGACTCCAAAATGTTACCCAGATATTTGCCCACTCCTGTGGGAGTACTGAGCTCCTCACACTCACTGTGAGCTGGTGCAGATCTCCCAGCAGGTGCAGATTGATGGTCTACTGCTCCCCTCCATGACCACATCCTCCTGACAAGGCCCTTGGGCTTGCCAACCCCCCACTTCACCACGACCGTGTGTCTTCAGATTCCAGTGGCGTTTCACACACAGTGGGACCAGCTGTGGTGAGAGGGCATCTGGCTACAGTCTTCTGTCCAGGTTTTTCTTTTCTTTTATTTCTTTTTTTTCACTTTACCTTCTTTCTGGGTCAAGAGGATCCATTTCCTTCCATCTGGTCTTCTCCAGGATGCTATATTCCAGCATTTGAGCTGTTTCTCTCAAAGAGGCTTTTTATTTTGCTTCTTATTGCTCCACCATCTTCCCAGATTTTTCCAATACTTTTTTTTAAATGTAAACATTTGTCATTATTTTTATGACACTTTGTAAGGACAGAATATGATAGCTCTTAAGAACCACAATGAGCTTATTAAGACAAAAAACACTCACTTCTCTTTCTGCTAAGGAAATTTAGTAAGACACTGTGTAGTAAACCTATATCTAAATTTGAGCATGGCTGTGACACAGGCTTTTATGACAGTCTTGTGGGATGGATGAAGAAATGTTTGCTGACTAATAACATAGTTACTATTTTTCATAAAGAGTAGGGTAATGGAACTTAAATAATATTTACTAAAATATCCATGTCCATGTAGAGTGAGGTCCCAAGTGACAGACCAAAGGATCTGGTTCTTAAATCTAGCCAGTTCAATAGCATTACTTAAAGCTTAAATTAAAACACACATTTAAAATTTATAAAAGAAAAAATTTTGAAAATTTTTCCTGGAGAATAGACTCTTACCATAAGGAATTCCTAAAAGACTTGAGGAAGTAAGAGTACAAAAGTAAACATGATGACATTTACCAGGAATACAAGTCAAATACTCCATTTAGTATTTGAGGTTATTTCATCAAATACTTTGCATGCTACAGTAAGTGAAGTTCAGGAAGTCAAATCCTAAAGGTCATAGTTGACTTTGCAGTCTAAGTCATTAGTCTCAGCATCACTTGACTTAACAGATTGTGGTTTGAAGCTTCCTTCAGGGAACTATAATGGCACATTCAAGAAAAATTTAGTCACATCAAATTCTCTAGAGTTCATGCAGAAGGACAGTCAGAGTCTTACAGTCTAGCAAGAAAGGAAAGAGAAGAAGCTACAGACAGAAGTTGGATGACAGGTACCAAAATTTAGTTACATAGAAGGAATGTTACAATGCTTTATGTCACAGTAAGTTTACTGTAGGTCAAAACAATTTAGTGTATGCTTTATTATTAACTTGAAGAGAGGATTTTGAAGGTTTTACCACAAAGAAATTATACATTTTTAAGGTGTTGGAAAGATTAATTATCCTTATTTGATATTATACATTGAATACATGTAACCATCACACTGATCAAAAATACGTGGTCATTATATGTTATTTTTTAAAATGAGAGAATATTATACAAATAACATGTCAATTTAAGAAAAAGAATGACTCTCCTCCAGTTCCTTCCTCTTTGAGAACTTATATTTAAAGGAATCATTGAACACCTATGGTTAATTTTGAGGAAGATGGCCAAAAGAATAAGATTCACAGGTGGAGAGTTGGGTGGAAATTCTCATTTCAACTCAGCACAAGGCAAAAAGCAGGAAAAGAAGAAAAATACACATAATTAATATACATAATATAAATTCTAAATGGAAACTGCAGATAATTTGGAATTGTCTATGTGAGGATTGGAGACTTCTGTTTAGCCTCCAGGAAAGACTGATAGAGGACAGGATAATGAGATTCAGTTATCTTAACGATAGCAGTTGTAAGGAAGATGAATTGAACCCATTCTGTGTTACTCAAGAGGACAGAATGAGGGCCATTGGGTATAAGTTATGGGAAGCATATTTCAACTCAACTGAAAGCAGAATTTCCTAATAATTAGTTCTGTCCTAAAGTGAGATGAAACCCCTCCATAGAGCAATCATTGCTCTCAGTGCAATGTTACACAAGCCGTAAGTCGGTAGTCCTTAGGAAGGTCTCCAGCCATGGACACGACATTGAACCAGATAACCTCTCACAATCTTTCCACTTCTGAAATTCTATGACTCTGTTTTCCTCTTCCTCTTACCTCCACTGATCCCACTTGGTGAATAACTAAGATTAACCAGTTGACTCAACAGAGGATCATAAATCAGTCTTTCCACTGTTCTCCGCCCCCTCAACATCTCCAGGCAAGATAATGTGGCTGCCTTCACAAAGCCTGCAATGTGTAGGAGTTTGTGATGTATTAGACCATTTCTATTTCTTAGGTTTATTTGGCTTTTATATAAACAACTTAATTCATCTCACTTTCCCTCCCCTCTTGGACATGACACATCACCCTTTAACCCTTTATTAAACATTAAATTTAAGCTGGAAGCACAAGGAAAACATAGTACAAGATGTAATGCAAACTAAAGCATGTGTAGCAATTTCAAACTTTTAACTATTTGATTTAATGAATATTCATAGGGTACCTGCTTGGGTTTATTCAATTACTTGTAAAATATCTTAATTCTTTTTCAAGCTGGCACCTAATTAAGGATCTAGCTAAAGGACTAAACTTCTTAACAAGGTGCTTTGAGGTTATATTGCATCAAAACTAATTATTAACATCTTCTACTTATATGACTCATTACCAATCATTAAAGAAAATATAAATATGAATAATGCATAGACCCTTCCATGAAGAAGCTTGCTGTCTAATGATATACAAATTATTGAGACAAGACAGAATGTGAGTGCCTCCATGGAGCTACACAGCTCTTTCTTGAGAAAGTTCATATCTGGTCATGGAAGGTCAAACCCAGGGTCATCAAAGAGGAACACAAGAGACTTACCATGACGGACCATAATCCTGGAATCATCTATTTGCCCATTCAGTGGACATAAAAAAAAGTGAAAGAGATTCTCATAATAAGAATTATATTTAGGGAACATTTATCTATCACCAATGCTTCAATTATTTAGAGAGTAGATAAATTTATTGGTCCTAATTGAAAAGGAGTAAACAGACCTACAGATTATGTAGTAGAATTAAGAGTGCAAAGGAGTGGCTAAACAGGGTACTATGTCACTTGATCGACAGCATTCAGAAATTAATAGGAAGCAGAGGAGAAGATCATGGACTCAAAGAGAAAGGATTTATTGAGACACTCTCTAGGTGTCCTGGGTTTGAATAAACATGAATATACTTCACTGACTGGAGTAACTAAATGGAAATTAAAGAAAAACAAGAGGTAGGCACATAGAATTGGAAATTTTGGAAAATCAGTTCCAAATTGATTTTCAGCATGTTATCTAACTGTGTTAGTTACCTTTCTAAGTGCTGAAACAAAATACTCAGCACCTAAAGTTGAAAGAGGCAAGGTTTATTTAGCTCAAAGTTTATAGAGGTTTAAGTCTATAGTTTACTGGCTCCAAGGCAGGATGGTATCATAGAAGAGAAATAGTTCATGGCAAGCAGAAGACAGCAAAAACAAGCCACCAGCAAGCAACCAAGGCAGCTTCTTTCTGGCCCTTTTACATTTAATCTAGGCTACTTAACTTAGGGCAGATGCAAAGCCAACCAGTGGACTGATTTAGTAACCACATACTCTTAATCCTAACTCTATATTCAGCTGCCTCTGAAAAGCCCCATCTATGACCGCATGAGGCTTTGGGGGGACATCAAGACACAAGCCATAACACTAACATAGTATTTCATCTGGTAGTTTAAATAAGCATGGCCCTCATCGCAACTAGGATAGAGTAGGGGTCTGGGATTGGTTGAAACAGAATAACAAATTAATTGAATAAAATGGAAACAATACAATTAAGTGGGAAGGAAGACAAGAATCCAATCAACAAGTGACCTGGAGAAAATCTAGTATCATTCTTTTTAAATTTTTAGTTTTTCTAATGGTTGACATTTGGGCCTTACTGATCTTTAAGAGACCTCCTCTGCTCTGGCCAAACAATTTCTAGAGATAGTAAAAGACTTCTACAAGTATAACTTGCACATGCAAATCAACCATTCCAAAGCCAATATCCCCTAACTATGAATTTTATTTAACTCTTATGATCCATAGCACTGTCTGTAAGCTCTAATTACCTTATGACAAGTACCAGACAGACAGAAGCATCCCTGTACCCCAGAGCCTGCTGAAATAATTCAAACTGTGCAATCCTCTACTTGCTTACTTTACTTCACCCATTCCTTCCATAGAAAAAGCAATAATTGCACTTGCTCATGTTTCTTCCTCTTCTTTCTGCCTCCTGACTGACCTCGATTCTTCCATAGGTAGCTTTACATGGCATAGAATGTCCTTTTTCTTAAGAACTGCACATCATAAACTAATGGCAGTGCTCTGATCTGTAAGCCTCATCAAACCTGAATAATAAACCTACACTTTGAAACACTAGAGGTGAGTAAAATGAGAAAAGAAAGTGATGCAAGTGTAGTGGATAGCAAGGGTATCAAAAGGGGGTATAGTACTATAAGAAGACATTAACTCAAAGTCAGAGACCACAGCCTGTTGGCAAGAATTGGAAAGCCTAGGTAAATGAATTGTCACCTGGGAAATACAAGGAAAGTTAAACTGCATGTTGTAAGAAATATATCAAACCCTAACTTGGTCCCTAATGTTGTGGAAAAAGCCAAGAGATTACCAGAGAAAGTAGTTGCCAGATATTTATCTGGTATTTATTTAGTGTCTGGGGGCCATTTGAAGTTTAGATTAAACCTCAGTAGATGACTGCAGATTAAATAAGATTTAATCCCAGAGAAGTTTACCAGGAGCAGAGTATTACTGGAGGAAAATTCAATTGTAGTTATGATGGTTGGACAGAAAGGATGTTGAAATTAGGTTTCCAAATGTTACAGTAGTAAAGTGAAACAGTGCAGCAGACACTGTCACATTAGGAGAATAAGAGTACAGAAAGAGATGAGTGTATGGAAAGAAATGGAGGAGGAAGAGCTGGTGTCTGTGATTTAATTATCAATAAGAAGAATTACAGAAAAGAGGAGCCACAATGCTGCAAGGAGAATACTAAGTGAACAGATCTTGAATCCTAGAAGAATTTATAGGGCTATCAGAGTCTCTATGGTTCTAAACAGTCTTCCCCTAAAGACATGCTAAGACAAGAAGGAATACCTGCTGACATCTTTAACTCCAAAGAAGAAAACAAATCTACTCATTTATAATATAACTATAATCTGTACTTAGGAATAATCATAAGCAGGAACAAAGAAATTGAACTGGCAGAAAACATAAAAGTTATTTAAAAGATGTCATATGTTTATCTAGTAATTATCATGTAGAGTGAACTGATGTAAATTAAAGCTCAATTTAAAAAAAGTCAACCATGATAATGCAGGAATGTATGTAGCTTAGATGTTTTGGGGTTTTTAATTTCTGAAAAAGAAAAACACAATTTTCATCAAGATCAACTTTCTCCCCATTTGTGTTCCCATTCCGTTACCATGATAGAACCTACAGTTTTTCTTCCTTTTGAGAAGTTTCCTTCATTTTCACTTTCACAATATCTGTTGTACATTTTGCATCCTATTATTGTCTCCCTTGTGTAAAAAAAAGGTTTGACTTTCTTGAGTATAAAGGTAACTATATAAATTATTTTGAATTTTTCTTGAGACTTAATTATAAATATACTTTTTAATGTACTTAATTAATTTTTAGTTATCAAAATTCTCCAAAATCTGATTTTATATTATCTTCCTCTCTTTAAATACAAACCAAAACAATGCTGTGAGAAACTCATCATTTCATAGAAAAACTGTAATAGAAATCAAGGAAAACCATAATGTAAAAGTTCTCTTCCCGGGGAAGAATTTATCAGTTTTGTCGAGAATTGAGCAGAGTATTGTATAGGCCATTGACGTCATTTTCAGATGACCACAATTCTGGTCATATCTCCCAACAAAAGTACATTTGATTCAGTGCAAGGTTTTGGGATAAGGTCACAGAATTCTTTCTCACCTCTCACTAAACCTGTTCACCAAGTCCACATGTTAGAAACACTGGGGGACAGTCTTCAGTTTTGGAAACCAATGTCTCCAGAATGCTTCAACATCGCACCGTTTTTGACATGAGCAGCAAGACTAAGAACATCTGCAGTGTTTAATTCTCCCTTTGTACAAGTGTAGGCTACAGTGACAATATTTGGCACAACTGTAATAACCTAGAGGAAGAAAATAAAATTAAATTTACAGTTGGATGGACAGAAGGAACCAACTTCCCAGTCAGTGTGATATGGGGTACTGACTGACCTTGCTTCAGTGTCAAGCTCCAAGACCAAACCACTGGTCAGAAAAATGGAGAAATTCCACCAGGAAAGCTATGCTATTTTCAGTTCTGCTGAATGCATAAGGGCTGGAAATGCTAAGAGACTCTGCCTACCTATGAAGTAGAACAGCTTGACTAGCTTCAACAAGGTCTTAGAGGAACATCTGTGTTTAAAGACTCAGCTGAGGAGGCCCTAACTCTCCCTTGGGTGCCACTGCTACCTACTCACTGAGAGCAATAATGAGTGCAGATAGCCTCCTAGGTTTTTCCACTAGAATGGGAAGATGAAATTAAGCTATGGGTACAGGACAGGAAACAGAAGAGAGTAGCAGAATAATTTTTAAGAGCATGTAATATAAACAATCTGAAATCCAGGTATAATAAGACCTAGATCAAGAGTTTGCTCTCTGCCTGAGAATCCATTATGGAAGAGAAAAGGAAGATTCCAAATTCTAAGGAACTAACATCACCAGTTTTTCTCCAGAATTATCTTATCAGCTGTCCTCTTTCTCAATTCCAAGTTATTAAAAAAAATTTCAAAGCTTAACTACACTTATCATCATCAAGGGTTCAGAATTTGGCCCTGAGTCAGCCTGTAAATCCATTATGACACTAGAACTACCTCTGCATACTTGTATAACTTTATGTCCTGGGATAATTTAGTAGATAAAGGTAGGTCTCGCTTACTGGTTCATGGCTATTATCTTAGGTTAAAGGAGTGAGGGACAGCAAAGCACATGGGAAAAAGGGATTTGGACATGTCATGCCTACTTCAACTGTCTACAAAATTTTTCTCATAATATACACATTACAAGAAACATTTGCCCTAGAACTACATCATTTAATTTATCTCCTAATTCCAGCCTTCTCTCAAGAAGGCAGTGTGATAACATGCCACTTGTAACATGCAGTAAGAAGAGTGGAGACTAACATAGAGAAGACTGGAATGAATTAGTGGTTTGCCATTATTTAATTTGCCCTTGTCCTAGAAAGTTAAATTCAAACCCTTCAGGTACCCTTGCTATTCTATAGCACTCAAAAATAATAATTACACAAAAGTTTTAAATCGCTATATCTTGGTGCTGTTTCTGAACACTGCATGCATTAATTCACTTTGCCACTACATGACAATTGATTTAAAAATTACTATTATTGTTCCCGTTTAAGAAATGAAAAAAGTTAGGCACGAATTGTTAGGTTACTTGGGCAAGTGTTTAATACTGGTAAATGAGATTCAGTGTTTCACCTTTGGAAATTTTGCAAAAAAAGTCCATATTCTTAGCTATTAAACCATTCTTCCTCATAAACCAGGCTAACTGTTTTTCTGATTTGGCTGTCCCTCCTAAGACTCTATACCTTGATTAGAACAAAAGAAAATCAGTATATGACAACAGGAAGAACTAACAGAAAGATTATGCTCTTACATTTCCATATTTAAGTGTAGAACCCAGAATTTTAACTGGAAATACTCGGTGATACCAGAGAAAAATACATGGTTATTATGCAACAATCTGACTTGACCTGAGCCACTTGTCAACATAATCATTTGAATTAATCATGTTTTTAAAAATTATTCAGCTGTGGCAATTTATCAAGCAAAGAGAATTATTTAGCTTACAGTTTTATAGGCTAAAAGTCCAAAAATCATGGTGCTGATTTTATCAATGACTTCATGAGACAGAAAGCCATAGAGTGATTGAGGGGTCAGTCAAATTCTTTTCCCAACACCTCATTCACTGGAACTAACCAACATTGTATAAGAACTATATCAATTCCTTCCTAGGGCAATACCCTCAATGACTTAATTGCTTCTCACTGAGTTCTACCTCTAAAAGTTCCGGTCTACCTCTCAATCACAAAACTGGGAGCCAAAATTCCAACATACAAATCTTTGGGGGACACATTCCATATCCAAATTGTACCACTGTTCTAAATTTTGTCCTGCAAATTCTAATTTGTTGTTCATCCACATGCTATTTGCTGTGGTCCAAAAATGTCACTAGGCATCATATATAAGTGTCTGACAGGAAATATGCTTCCATACTATATATAGTTAATAAAGACACTCTTATCGG
Organism: Dolichotis patagonum; assembly: GCA_004027295.1. NCBI lineage: Eukaryota > Metazoa > Chordata > Mammalia > Rodentia > Caviidae > Dolichotis > Dolichotis patagonum. The sequence continues at coordinate 17,193 of PVJX010030624.1, forward strand.
TAAAGTAGATAACATGCACTATGCATCAGGATCATTAAGCTAGAAAGGTTTGCATATAGTACCTGGGTTTTCAGAAATAAACCAATGTTCTACCTAAAAAGTAATTTTTGAAGGTTCTTAAAACCTGTGCACAGACTTGAAAGTCTGGAAATGAGAACTTAGATCATCATTTTAACAAAAGAAAAACACAGAAGAGAAATATCAAAGAAAGCATAAGACTGTCTTATCTGTCTCTTTTTCCCCTGGTGTTAGAAGTCAGGGTTTTGTTGTGCTTTCAATTCTTTAAAATTGAAAGCCCTATCATTGCAATAGACCTTTTCAGTTCTCTGTCCTTGCCTTTTCTGTGATATGTCTTTACCTAAACTGACTCCAAAGTTCAAATGTTGCTCCCACAGATTTAACTACTCTTTCTTACAGTATTAGTAGAGCAGTGGGGTAAAGTCTACTATAAACTATTGATACAAGAAGCATTAACACAATTTAGAGAGATGGGCTTTCTCCCAAGGATAGCCAATTTGCAAACAGAGGGAAGCTGAGCTTCACATGTTTAATGAGGAGCTCAAAAAAGCAATCAAAGGAGGAACTAAGGCAACTCAAGGGACTACAGAAAAAGAAGGGTTAATCTGGGGAAGGAGATGGTGAGACTATTGCAATTTTCAGGTAAAGGCTCACAAGGGATTAAACATATTTGAGAAACTTAGATACCCATTTACCTCCCAGAGCCACTAGCAAGAAAATGTTACTTTCTCACCCTCATAATGTAAGTGGATATGTGCAGTTGAGAAGAAAACATGTGTTCTTGCCTCCTGGGTATAAAGATGAAAATTATACTGAATTAAATCACTGTCTTGAAAATGCTCATATGAAATGTTTCGTTTGCTTTATTTGAAATGGCCAATATGTTCCTTAAAAATGAAAACATAACTGTACATGCTACAAAGATAAATATACTGTGGATACTGTTATATATGACTCAAGGGTAGGAAAGATACAAGGAAGAAGCATAGAGTTTTAAGCACCTTATTCATTCATTTTCTAGATTGGTCAGAAAATCTATCAATTTTCCCTACAAATCTGTGAATATTTTGAAGTATTGCCAAGTAAGGGAAGTAAGTAGTTGGGATTTTTTTTTTAAAGTGTGTACCTGAAGCACATGATATATCTTGAAGAATAAAACTGTACAATTTCACAGAAAGGAAAATTTTGACCTTAGCAATATGTGATGTCCCAGTGGATATGAGGATTGAGTGTCTGAACAGGCTGTTGTAATACAGCAGGGAATTTATAACAACCACCAAGGCATGAAATGTGAGAGGAAAACAAAGCCTGTCTGGGTTATAAAAGGAGGCATTAAATGTTTGCTGATGTGATTGAAAGAGCTGAAGGTTTACCATAATACACGCTATACACATTTTTTAAAAAGTAAAGATGGGATTTTTGCAGTGAGTGTGAACACTGCTAAAGTATGAACAAAAGAGACCAAGGGGACAGAGACACAATATGCTGAATGAAAAAAAAAAGGCATTGATGGTAAGATCCACTTGATTGCCATAGGAGAAAACACAGATAGAAATTTGAGGATCTGCAAACAAATTGTCGAAGGGGAATGTTTTCTTCTGCCAACACAAAGCAGAACAGTGGAGCAATGGCAGAAAAGGATGGTTTTCTAAAAAGACGCTGCTGGTGGTTCCTGACCCACACTCCTGACTGGACTCAGGTCTAGAATATATCATGGAATTCATCAGTGTTGGAGTCTGGCTGGGGGACAACTTAGAGCACTCTGTGAGCACACAGCTCAGTGAGAAAGAGACAGAGAGAGATCATTCCTTCCTACACGATCAGGTTGTTAAAGCCAGTGCAGGAGAGAACTTCGAGTTAAGTGCCTAGACTGTCTTCTATACTGTGAAGTCTCTGTGCAGTCATTTGGTCGCCTTTGGCTTTTGCTTCTTTATTAGAGAAGACATGGTGCTATGGTTTAGATCTAAAACGTCCCCCGAGAAGCCTCATGTATTCAGAGGTGGGGCTTTTGGAAGGTGATTGGATCATAAGGGCACTATACTACTCATCACTGGGTTAATCCTCTGATGAGTTCATAGCTTAATGTGCCATTTAGAGGTAGGCCTGGTCGGGGACATGACCTAGAAAGGTATACCTCCCTCTCCAGTTCCTGGCTGCCATGGGGGGGGGGGCAACTTTCCTTCTCCCAGGCCTTGCTCCCAAGCTGTTTTTGACTTGGAGCCAGCCTATTATAGACTGAAGCCTCTAAAACTATTAGCCAAAATATATCTCTCCTCCCTCAGTTTGGGGCTGCCAGGTATTACGTCTCGGTAATGGGAAAGAGACCCTTGGTAATGTGGTCTTACTGCAAAGAAACTCTACAAAAGCAGTAGAAAAACTGCTGTATCATCAGCCACTTAAATCCTTGTTAAAGTACACAATGTATATTGTTGAATAAGGCCAGGAATCCCACTTGAAAAGTGAGTATTATAAGAAGATTTTAAGATTAAGCATAAATAACAGCTTTGGTCTGATCTCAGGATGTGGGGACCATATGAGTCAAAAGAAGCCAATCTTCACAAGTGCAAAAATGAAAGCACTTCAAAAACAGCTTTGCTACAAAATTCTCAGTGGCAGTTGAGGTTTTAGATGAATGGTTAATCTTTTGGGAAATCCATGCCTATAGCAAATCTAGAACAGTTAAGTTTCATCCTCAGTAGGACTAAATGCAAAAGACTGAGGAATCTCATAGTGCTTTTGTACCCAAGAGTATATTTTCATTGCAAACAACAGCAAAGATATAGAGACATAGATGCAAACACAGAATTTAAAACTTGGCAGTTTCAGATGTCTAAGCAACAGGAAATATCCAAAGAGCTTCTACTACTAAGACTTGCACTTAATTATTTTTCCCTCTTTGTTTCCCTCTACTCAAGACACCTAGTCCTGGAAATGGTCCTTGAGGTTAGTTTGAGCTACACGTCTGCCCTCAGAAAGAGAAAAGTAAGGCATCTTGACTTAGCTTTCTCTTAAAGAACAAGAAGTTCAAGAGAGATAATTCCATAAAACATTGTCAGGAAACAGTAAAAATGAAAAGTAGAATGAATATTCGGAACATAAAACAAACAAAAGCAAACATCTCTCTCTGTTTTTTAAAGGAATTTTGTTGGGTGTGGCGTTGCAGGAAGCTGAGGCAGAAGACTGTGAAGATTTGCCTAGGCTCCATGGTGAGAGTGTGTCAAAAGAAAGGAAGGTAGGAGAGAGAGTAAGAGAGAAGGAGAGTCAGGAGGTAGGAATAAAGGAAGAAAGTACTCAGACATTTAGTCAAGCTGGAATGTCCGTGAAAGTGTCTTTGAATGAAATTATCATTTGAGTTCAAAGATTGAGTAAAGGCCAGGCTTGGTGGCACATTGCAGTCTCAGCACTCTGGAGGCTGAGGCAAGAGGATCACCTGAGTGATCCTTCATATTGAGTTCAAGGTCTACTATATAGTTTGACCCTGTCTCAAAAAAAAAAAAGACTGAATAAAACAAATTCTGCTTCCCAGTAAAGTAAATTCCCCTTCCCAAAGTGGGTGTGCCATATCCAGTCAGTTGAGTGCCTAAATAAAACAAAAAGGATCATTTGCGTTAAGTAAAAAAAACTGCCTTCAGTGGAGGCATCAGTTCTTTCCTGCCTTCGGACCTGAACTGAGACCACTAACACCAAGACTAAAAGTTTACCATCAGCTTTTTTGAGTCACCAGTTTGCTAACTGCAGATCTTGTGATTCCTCAGCCTTTGGAATCTATGGCCATTTTTTAATAAAAAGTAGCTCTACTTTCTCTCAATAGATGACAGATGGATAGATAGATGATAGATAGATAGATAGATAGATAGATAGATAGATAGATAGATAGATAGATGATAGATAGATAGATAGAGTAGGGTAGGATAGACAAAATGAATGCATGTGCAGGAGATGTATACATATGGTTCTGTTTCTCTGGAGCACCATAGTACACGCACTTTCTCAAAGTAGAGATATCAGAGTTTGTGTTTTTTCTCTGCTACTATATTTAGAGTAACTTGCCCTGTTCTATAATCATTTCATTCATTTTGTGCATCATTTGTCTTCTCATAGTCTAGTCATATAGACACTAGACTTGAGATGAGAAGCTCCAGTAATATACATGCAATTAAATCCTGGTGAAGTTACAAGAACTTCCAACTGTCAGTTTTTTCATCTGCTAGAATTTTACAGTAATATCTTTAAAGTATGATGGTTTTGAAGAAAAAATGACACAAGTAAAGGAAAGGTGTTTAGGTTAATAGACATTAGGTGTAAATTAATGTTTACCACATCTGATGTAAAATGTAAATTAGAGCAGGGTCCATGTTGTTTCTCGTCTACATTTGTCAAATTATTGGGCATAGCAGATGCTTAATAAATATATTGAGTGACAATGAAGTACACTGATAAAAATACTTTCTTGGTTTCCAAAATTATATACTATCTTACCTGAATGGCCAGAAGAGTGTGAATGAATTGATTTGACCACAATGATATCCACCACCACCATACGCCATGTGATTGTAGCATAGGAATGAACAACTGAATAAGATAACTACCATCTTCTAGAAAGAGAAGTTCAACACCCTGCTGATAACAGCAAGCTCTTCAAGATAAACGACAGGGCTCATATTGTGTATTGAAAATATGTG
>PVJX010030625.1:0-21891 GCA_004027295.1 Dolichotis patagonum
TTGCTAAAAGCCTCTCATTATTCCTGAACACAAACAGTAATGGCTTGCTCATTTCTATGTCCAAAATGGGAGTGAGCGAAAGGAGGTAAGAACTAATATGCTAAAACCATTTTTATAGCAGCCAAGCAAACCTAAAAATGAATTCCCTGACATGTCTCCCTCTCAGCTTCCCAGCGGAGTCTCCTGGCCTAGATGGTTCCTGCACAGGTAGGGGTCCATCCCCCAGAGGTCACTCTGACCATTCCTCAAGGGTAAAACACGTATCATGTCAGCCCTCTGAGACCAAGCCCAGTGCCTAACTCTTTAAAAAATGCTGAGGTTATTCAAATTGCTTCAGCTGCAGAGACCCACAATGGATTATCATACTTTCAAAAATGTACTTCCAGTCTGCCTGGAATATTTCCAGCAAAATTAAACATTAACAGTGACTGATCAACCTGGATTTCCTGAGATTCTATGATGGTTAGTTTTATGTGCTAACTTGCCTGGACTAAGCATTACCCAGATAGCTGATAAAACCTTACTTCTGATGTGCCTGGGGACGGTCTCAGGAAGACACGAGCAGTTGGATCAGTAGCTGAGTAAGGATCTGTTCTCGCCAATGTGGAAGAGAATCACCCAATCCACTGAAGAGCCAGAGAGGATAAAATGGTGGGGAAATGATAACTATTCTCTTTCTCTCCTCTCTTCTCTCTTCTCCCTTCTCCCTTCTCCCTTCTCCTTCTTCTTCCTCTGTTTCTCTCTCCCCTCCCTCTTTCCTTCTCTCCCTCTCTTCACAATACTGGGCTTCTGTCTTCTGTTGCCCTCAGACATTAAAGCTCCTGTTTTCCACAACTTCTAATTCTAGAATAACACCAGTTTTTCTGCCTTCAAATTTTTAGGCCTTTGGCGTCACAGAGAGTTATGTCATTAACTGCCCTTGGTCTCAGACTTTTGAATTTGAATTGAACTACTGACTCTGACTCTTCTGGTTCTCTAGCCTACAGATACGTTATCAAGGACCTTTTGATCTCTACAATAACATGACCCACTTGCTATACTCAATCTCCTTTCATACATCTATCTCTGATTAGTTTTGCTTCTCTAGAAAATTTGGACTGATAGTTTCTTAATTTTCATAACGCAATTGAAAAGTCCCAGCGTTAAGACTCAAGAAGTCATGAATAAATCCTACCTTTGCTAATATCTGATCCTAGTGAATTCCAAACAAAGAGGCGGAAGAGAGAAAGAATGAGTGACTAAAATAATTATGATGGTACAATAATCTAACATGTGGAGTGTTCACATGTCCAGCAGAGCTCTAAGGATGAATTCCCGGACTCAGTCTTTACAACAACCTTATAATACCTTGTAGTCAGAACTTCCAAAAACATATTTGTAGTTGAGCAAGAGTGAATTTATTGACTCACTGCAAAAGAGAGAACCCCCACCGTGAGATTCTGCAGGGTGTCTCAGTAAGTGGAATGAATTCGTAACAGTCAGACATGGTGATACACAACTGCAATCCCAAGCACTCTTGGAGGCTGAGCAAGACCCTGTCTCAAAATCAAAAATAATAAAGGGCCAGGATGGTAGCTCAATGCAAAGATTCTGGGTTAAGTCTCTAATATCGAAGAAAGAGGCAGAGAAGGAGAAAAAAGAAGAGGAGGAGGGGGAGAAAGAGAAATTGAAGGAGGAGAGGAGACAGAAAAGAGAAGGAAATGGAAAGAGAAAGAGAGGGGAGGGAGGGAGAGAGGAGAGACGGGTGAGACATGGGAGAGGGAGGGAGGTTGCGAGAAGCTAGAACAGGTTGAGTTTATGTTCAAGATGTGGAGCAGAGTCCAAGAAAGGCTGAGTTGGATACTTTCAGGAAGTAACTAGATAATTAACCAACCTGATCATCCTTTTCTAGAGAGTGGAAAGAACAGACGGAGATGGAGGCTGTAATTGGTAAGCAGCAGTCACTTACACTAGGATCCCGGTCACTGTTGCGGCTTACCTCACTTTCCGCTTTTGGCTGTATTCGGATGTGACTAAGAAATGATCTCGCTCTTGCCTTGCTAGAACACGGTTACAGAGTGGCCTTGTCAGGTGGCGATGCTTTCTGACATTTGTGATCAGTAGGAGGACATGAAGGCTCAGCTGTCAATGCCAGCCCAGCTCCCGCCTCACAGAGGAGGCTTTTGTTTCTCCCCAACTTTATTAAATAGACACGGTAATCATCTTTATAATAAGATAGAGAAGCCAAGCATAGATGGGCTAAGAAATCTGCCCAAGTCCACACAGCTGGAAAGTGGCAGGAATCAAACACAAGTCTGCCTCAAAAGGTAAATGCAGTTAATGACTATATTGAGCCTCCTCTTCATACGGCAGTTTTCATCTTATTTTCCTCCAGCTGGGGTTGAGTAGCTATCTATGGAACGTGGTAAATAATTCAAAAGGAAAATGGGTACCCACTCCCAGGCCTGTTTCCTGATCACCTGCTTCCTCAGCAGACACATGTAACGCATCACTTATAGGACACCAGCCGCTGACTTCTGACTCCACAAATTGTTCACTTTTGTCCTGCTCTTCCAAAAACTCACAAAGTCTCAATAACTGTACAGATATTGATTAGGCACATGCTGTTTCCCTGACACTGCACTCAGCACTAGAGCAACAAACAGTGAACTGAAGGAGCTCTTTGATGCTGAGGGGTGCACCAGGCAGATGAATCGGAGCAGGGCCCTGGAAGGGAGGATGCGGGAGGGTGTGGGCTGCTCTGCCAAGAATGGCAGGGAAAGATGGAGGGAGAAGGAAACATTTAGCCTGGATTCTGAAAGACGGTGGGAACTTATTGGTGAACAGTGATGAAAGCAGAACTCCAGAGAGCAAGAACAGTCAGTTTGAGCAATGATAGGCAGGTGGGACACATGGAACACAGACAGGAGACCACTGCTGACTCAAAATAGACAGAGCATGGAATGCTTGGGCCAGGAGGCAGAAGTGACTGGAAAAGTTGCCAAACGCCCTGTCACAAAGATCCATGTGCAGGACACTAAAAAGAATATTGTCAAACTTAAGATAGAAAACGTGGAAAAGATCTGAGGAGTTTAAAACACTCTGCAAATGTAATAAGCTAAACGGGTCGCTAGTCCCATGATTGGGACTAATCGTTATTATTCTTCATGGCCCTTCTCTGAAAATGCTGTTTTTAAACATAGTCACCCTCTGTAGGGACATCTACTGGGGATAAAAATCACAAAGGACACTGGAAAACAAAAAGATGGTGACCAGCCATACCCTCAGTCCTTCGATAAGATAAGAGCAACACCCTGGTCTGAAGTCTTCATTAGCAAGAGCCACACGGAAATCTCTGCTGCCCAGCTTCTAGCAAAAGTGCATGCGGATAAATTGCCTTGGAGAAAGAAGGTCTAAGGTTCACGGAACCCTCCCCTGCCACAAAACATCAAGAGTTTGGTCTTTGTACAAGTTAGACTGCCAGAAACAGTATTTCTGGACCACATCAGTATGCAGAGTCCTCCCCATTCAGACCTAGTGTTCAGACACCAGAGATTCTTCGTCCTGGGAACTGCTCAGGCACTGGCTTCATTTCTATGCAAGTGGTTTCTGTGTGTGACCAGGGATGAGTCTCACTCCAAGAACAAACCCAGAGATGGGGGAGGTTCAGGAATCATGAGCCTTTATACAAACTGCTAACTCTACATAAACTTCTTTCTAGCTTGTGGTATTGAGGATGCTGTTATTTGTATGGCCTATTATCCTAAAGACTTGTCCTTCTCAGATAGATTCTCTCACATAAGTTCTAACCCATCAAGATTTTCATTCCAATTTCAAAGAAATTTCAAGTCAAATATGATATCATAAGAGTACAGGATTTGAAATCAGAAAGTGGCCCTTCCACTTCGGGACCTTGGGCAAAGGATTAACATACTTGTGGCTCCGTTTATTCAGCCATAAAGTAGATACAATAATAAACTGCCCAGTTTATCATTAGAATTACATGGAAATGTGTTTTTAATAATACATATTTGCAGTATGTGACAAATGCATTCATCAATGAGGATTTATCAATATACAGAAAACATCTCAATTCTTTTTTTAAATCTCTTTCTCCTCTCCTCTCTCACTCCCCAAGTACAAAAGCTCTATTTCCATTATTCTTCAATTCTTTTTGTCCTTTAATCCCTTTCCCTCCTTTCACCCCCCATCTACGGTTCTCCTTCCCATTTGAACAAGTTCTTCCTGCTTTACAATAATGTAGAACCTGACATGTAAGATCAATATATTTTACCAGTTCAAAATAGTGAGCTTGGTCTATTGATTTAATGCAGATACTTGTTTGTGAAATAGAAATTATGTATATTTTTTCAAGAACTAAGTGTATATCAAGCTCCAGCACAAAATAAGTGCTAGGAAATGGTCACTGTTGCCCAGTGCTCTGTGAAAAGTAAACTTTTTACTCTGGGGTCTCTTCTAAACAAATATAAAAGTTTTCATATAGTTTTTAATTCGTTACTGGCTACCTACAGTGTGTTGGGTACTGGAGCTGACATGGATAAACCAGCTCTCATCCCTGTCCAAGTAGCATGTAAAGTTCAGGAAAGAAGGACATAAGGACATCTCAGGCCAGCAGAATGGTTTATCACAGGCTTCTCTAAGAGCCACCATCTGAGACAGAATCCACACCAGATGAGCCAGTCACCCAATTTATAGCATTCTCCTTACGTGATGCAGAGTGGACAGTTGGCCATCAAGTGGGGTCTGAGCCCCAGAAAAAACTTATTAACACAGTTATCTCTGTGTTATTGATGCTCTGACACTGGAATAAGCTTTTCCTCTTAAAACAAATAGCTGGTAACAACCCATCAAGCTTTTCTTTTCCATAATTAGTTGTACATTATAGTCATAGTCATGATGTGCATGACCTGAGGTGAACCTGGGTCTTCCAAAGCCAACCTCTTTCAGTGAGGGACTCAAGAAGGAGAAAAGATTTATTGACAGCTCTTGGCAAGTGAATGACCAAGCAGTCCCTTAAATTTAGGTCTCCTAGTTCCTACCGTCTTTTCTACCATCACACGGAAAGAAGACCACAGACCCATGAGCGTGAGCAGATGAGTAATCCAATCTGTATGTGTTAGCAATCCCTACCACAGCGCTCAGGCTGATGTAGGGACTCATTCAGGGAGTGTTGCAGTCGGGTTACAAGAACAATTACACACAGCACGCATAATTTATAGTATTATTTATAGCAGCCACCCAAGGAGTCAAATACAAAGAAAATGCAGGAAATCTGTCCACAACACTAAAGACTTAGAAAATTCAGCCGAGGGCCTGGACTCCAAGGCAAAAACCTGCATGAGTTCAGCTAAAAACCCAGAGCCCATGACAATGACTCATGCAAGTCTATCCCATGGATCTGTGCTGGGAAGGCCCAATGGTCAGCAGTGGAAGCTAGAAAGTCTATGCCAGCAAGGAGAAGGATCTGTGCCAGCATGCCAAGGATTCTGTATGCAGCCAAGAAGTAATGCTTAAAAATAAGGACCAGGGCTCCCCTGAAAAGTACCACTGCCCTCCTCAGCAACAATGAGGCCCTAAGCTCCTCCAATGATGAGAGAACCGAGTTCATATCAGAAAGCTCCCATGACAAGCTTCTCCTGGAGATCGAACGGCACACATCTCCCCCTCCAGAACCAGGAAGCAATGGTCAACGTAAGGAGCAACGTTCCCCCAAAGTGAACCGCAGCCATTCTCAGCAACAAGGCACCAGCTCCTCCAATGATAATGACCGAGTTCATATCAAAGGAGCCAGCGTGACCAGCTCCTCCAGGAGAACCAGTGGCTCCAAACAACAATACCAATCAGGAGAACCCACAACACTACTCTGCTTTTCCAGGTCTTCTTTTTATGCTGGCAACAGTCCTCAGGTGGGCTATCCATACTCGGCATCATGCTGATGCAGTTCAGCTGGTGTTTAAATTGACCACCAGTTACCAATCCACTACAAGGAAGTACTCTGCAATACAGGAGAAAATGGTGCTGTGCAGGAAGATAAGACAACACGAAAAGCAACTTGCAGCTGTAGACCCCAGGAAGGCGACGAGGCTGACACAGACTAATGGCTTAAAGGGGAGTGCTCCAAGAAAAATTAGGAAGCTCTTCTAATTATATATCTGGTAATGATCAGGCCTGGGGAAACAGCCCCCCTTGCCAGCCTCCCCAAGGATAGCTTCCTCTTTGTCAGTCTTATACAAAGACCAGCAGGATCCACTTAAGGCCAGTCACACCATTGAAAGACCCATGGCATGTGCTACTTCATTTGCTTGTTTTTTCTATTTTGCAATATTGAGCATCAAACTCAGATTCTTTCACATCATAAGCATCATGCTATGTCCCAGCCCCAATAAGCAGTTTGAAGAAAAGGTGCCATGAGGCAATATAATCCAAAAAAAAAAGAGCTGTTGGATTTCAAAAGTTATACCTCAGCTCTACCTGTGTTAGCATCATACAGGAGTCATAAACTCAGTCTGCAGGTCAAAGCTAGCCTACCGCCTGTTTTTGTCAATAAAGTCTTATTGGCACACAGCCATGTCTACTTACAGATGTATTGGCCAAGCCTGTTTTAGTGCCCCAATAGCAATCTTGAGTAGTTTCAACAGAGACCTCTCTCATTGTCCTGTTCATATATTTAATGTGTGTCCTCACTCTAGTCTTTGAGAAAAAGACAGCGTTTTATTTCCCTTCATGCTTTCCAGAGTCCCTAGCATGTAGAAAATTACTCGGAAGCTAATTTAATTGGAAAGAAATTGTCCACCAGATTCTTCCATTTTACAAACAGGAGCAGCTCTGTGCAACATGTTTAGCACATCACGGGAATTCAGAGATTCATGTATGAATCTCTGTATGGTGTGTGGAAAAGAGCACTTGTGAATGGAGGTCATTACTTTAAAGGTAGTAGCACTGGAATCTTCTACAGTGACACATCCATCCCCAGACTCAGAAACCAAGGGGTCCCAGTTTCCTGACAGCAGAGACAGGAAACAGCACGCTGCAGCCACCACAGCGCCTGGTGCACAGGATGGGCCAGTGAGCTGCAAAATTAAACTTCTCTTTTTAGAAGCCATTTGTGTGTTAAGGAAGAGAATAAATAAGCTAACACCATGGCCACTTAAAAAATGCACCCAGATAGAGAAGTTATTTGACTCTCTCAGGCCAGTGGGGGAAAATTAGCTTTGTAATTGAAACTGTAATTGGATGAGCTGTGCAAGGTGAAGTGAGGGCAGGACATCCTTGGTGGAGATGTCGCTAATGAGTTGGCAACTTAAAGTTTCCATCAAAATAAGAGAAAGCCTTCTGGATACAGTGTGGGGTCCTGGGCATAAAAGTGGTCTGGACTCTAGAATGTAATGGGACTGAGCCATCTTGAGGTTGTTTTTGTGGTTAATTACAATGTGTGCCCTTCCTGTGTCTTATCTTCCTGCATTCTCCAACCAGAGCCAGATCCCACCTGTCCTATCCCTGAAGAACCCATTTCCATAAAGGGAACACACCTGTCCGGATTCTTCACACATAACAGGCCATGAGATAACATTTACTCTCTGATTACATGTTTATTGAGGGCATTTTCTGGGCCCAGCACAGGGTTGGAGCTGTCACCAGTGAATAAGAAGGTCTGTGTCATTCGAGTATCCACACTGGACATGCTCAGAAGGTCTTGCCTGTTCCAGTGGAAGAGTTTCAAGATCAACAGGAGTCAAGGGATGGTTAAGTAGAGGGACCACACATAGAGCGGAAAGGAAACTTGCTTCAAAGGCCTGAGGAACTGCTATCAGCCGTGAGACCTCAGACAAATTACTGACATGGCAATATCCTCCTAGATAAATGGGGATTGGAGTAGCAACTTCAAGACTGGAGGAAACGATGCAGAACCCACTGTGTGCTGGGACCCAGCACATGCCTGGCATGTTCTAGCTGTGAGGCCAACAGCAAAGACTAGCGCTATGGTATGTGCACAAGGATTCAAGACAGACATTTGAACACCAACCAACCCTGACGGGTCAGCCCTTGGGACTAAGGACAGGGGCTGCGGCACCGTCAGCCAGCACACCAAGTGCTCACAAGAGCCCAGCACACAGCTATTTCTCACTCCCTGTTTTTTACTTCAAATGAACTTGCAATTTGGGGAGAAAGGAAATTCCCTGCTTTCCCCTCTTTTGAAAAGTAACAGGATCCATTCTGCCTGCCTTTCTCTCCAACTTTCCACCCTCCCTTACAACACAGCCCACTCTTAGGAGGGCCAGAATTTATGAGTAAAATAAATAAAAATGAGAAGCACGGGCTCAGTCCAGGCATGGCTTAAAGTCCTGGATATGGCACTGACTTGACCTATTTGCATGACCTTTCAGAGCCTTAGTCTTCTTACCTCAAAATGGGAACAAAAACGGTTTGGAGCCAGGTGCTCACAGGCTCACTGCAAAGCTGGGATGTCCTGGTGCATGCAGGGCACTTAGCCCTGTGCCTGGCACGGAGCGTCACTCAGTCGAAGCTGGCCCTTGAGGCTGCTGCTGCTGCAAAGGCTGTGCTCGAGCGCGCGGCTGTTGTAAGCACGCCCTTTGCCTCCCTGATGGGAACAGCTCCACCTGCACATGGCTGCCTGGGACACTAGCATTCTGTAAGGCCCTTTACACAGGGCTTGCACTCGTAGGTATTGCATAAAGGCTGAGTGCCCTCCTGTACACACTTTGTGTGTCACTGACATGTGGAGAGACATATCAGGCTCACTGGTGACACATGGACGAGGACACCACCACAAGGCTGGTGAGCGTCTGGGAGAGCTTCTGGGGCCGGTAAATGTGCCATTTCACACTACAAGAGCCCTTACTGTGTGTGACTTTCTTCCAGTGCCTTCCCTGGTCCAATAACTGTTGCCCATCCCAGGCGCCTCAAGAGACAGATCAGAACCTCCAGTTCAGTCCTCTGGCCCCAGCCACTCCTACAAACCCTGCCCACTCGTCATGCATTGTGCAAAAGGGACTGGGGCAATTATCATCTTATAGATAAGATGGGCATGTTTGCAAGCCACTTGTCTATTTAAAGAATAAACCATAATTGGCCAGGCCTAAAAAGTAAAAGTCCTGGATATGGCACTTACAAAGTCACCTTTGTTCACATCTGCTTTGTCTTTACTTGCCATGCTTCCTTTCTCCTAAATAACGAATGTGCTAGAACCACAGTATCACTCACTTTGGGTGTTCATTATGAACCTCACACTGTATCCATTATTACTTATTTTCACAAGGAACCATTAGGTTACTATTATAGTACCTCTTTGGAGAGAGAGAAACTAAGATACAGAAAGGTTAAGAAATTTGATCAAGTTCAAAGAGCTACTAAGTAAGTGGAGGAGCCCAAAGGTGAACCTGGCTAGTCTGACTCCAGAAACCTCTTATCCTACAAGTTCTCTGCTTCTTTAGTGAAGAAACGACCAAGGCTCTGCCCTCAAGGTTTCATGTACCAAGCCACACAGTTGTCAGTGGTAGAGATGGAATTTAAGCACAGAGCTGCCCCATGCCAACCTCAGGCCCTCCCATCAGTTCTTATGTTTCCCTGAGAATCTGCACCCAAAGGCTCCAGGGGGATCCAGAGGACCTCCCAACCTGGACATTGGATAAGTTGCCCTTCTCATCCTGACACCCTGCCCATGTGGATGGCAGCTCTCCAGGGCAGAGGATTGCTTTGGGCTGCCACCCAGTAAGGAGGAATGTCCAGGGCTTTGCACTCTGCCCTATTTGCCATACGTCACTCAGTAAGCCTCAGGCCAATGTGGAAATTCTGGTAATTGCTACAAATGTCTGTTCAAATAAAGATTCAGAAGCTGGGAGAATAACCAAAGCATGAGTTCATGAGCCTAATCAGTAGAACACCATGTAGGGGGAATCCCAGAAATTAGTATCCACAAACAATCAGTTCTGAGTGCACCCCAAGTGTCTGTTCTAGTGCCTGTATACAGTCATCCAAGTAATCAGATAAAGGACCTTTTGAAAATGGCTTAAAGAAAGAATTATAGGGTGTATGCGAGTCAGAACTGGAATGTCTTTCCTCAAAAATAGCTAAACTCTCCTTTATCAAAGGGTTGTGGGTGTGAATGAGTTAGGCCTGAAAATTGGTTAAAAAGCAAAGCAAGCTGAGTTCTCCCTGGTCAACAGATCCAGAGATTTCCAGGTCAGGTAACTCTCCTACTGCCTTCCTAGGGGACAGTATCACTGCTCAGCTAACTACAGGTGAAAATATTCTAGTTGCCAGCAGGCCCCTGCTGCCCAATATCCTAAATGTATTCACTTGGTGTCTGGAAGATATACATTATCATGTGACTCCTGCTATTCTAGGTTCCCATTTTTTCCACTGAATCATAGATACAGCCACGTAATGTACTAGCCACCATATGCCCAGCTCCATTCAGCCACCTCAGAGCTTTCCAAGGTTCTTAATGTATTTCCTGATGCCTTCATGAAGGGATCGTTGCATGGACCACCACAAAAAATATAGGGGGATAAGAAGAGGAGATTTCAGAAAACATGAATTCACTTCAACATCCCCAATTCCATCAGCGTTTAGATTCCTTCTCCATATCCTATCAGTAGCTCTGGCATCTCAACCTTATTTAGATAGGCAACACTGTGTGCAGTTTTTAGTTTTATGCAACTTTCAATCAAACTTTTAGAGCCAATTCCAGTTGCACATAACACATTTAATTTAAAATCTCTAATAAGTGCACTGTATTTGTAGATTTTTTCCAATCTATTGTTAAATTTTATCTTCTACCTAGAATTGTTAGAATCCATTTCTACAAGTAAGTGTCTACTGCTAAAAGCTAGCTATATTTTGCAATTACTTCAGAATGCAAGCCGTCTTCCCTGGGTCAGATTTTACGGTTATGTTGTCTAAACGGTTGGTTTGGTTTTTGTAGTGGGAACTGGACCCAGGGGCTTCACCCTGACCTTCACTCCCTGTGCTTCTTTCAGTTTTTAAATTTTGAGATAGGTTTTGTTAAGAAGCTGACCACGTGGCTTGCAACTTACTATCACCTTGCCTCAGTCTCCCCACATACCAGAATTATAGACATGTCCCAATAGCACTGCCCGATAGCTACTGCTTGCTTGCTAATCTTTGAGCCTGCTTATAAATATAGGTACATGTATTAGTTTTCTATGGTTGCCTTAATGAAGGAGCACAAACTCAATAGTGTAAGTCAACACAAATTTGATTTCATAGCTCAATAAGTCAGAATCAAAATGTCAGCAGGCCTGCATTTATATTGAGGGTTCTGAGACAAAATCTGTTTTCTTACGATTTCCATCTTTTGGAAGCTCCCTGTAGTCATTCATCCAGGGCCCTTCCTCAATGGTGAAAGACATGAACATTGCGTCTCTCTGACCAGTCTATCACCCCTGGACCTAGTGTCTTAGTTACTTTTCTCTCATAGCTGAGAGAAAATATCCAATGCCCAAATTAAAGAAGGAAAGGTTTATTTAGCTCACAGTTTGTGGAGGTTTCAGTCCATAATCATCTGGCTCCAAGGCAGGGTGGCATAATGAGGGGAAACAGCTCAAGGCAAAAGAAAACAGCAAAAACAGCAAATGCAAAGGCGAAGAGAAAGCCTCTTTCCTTCCCGTATATTGTATGCTGGTCAGCAGCCCCAGGGTGAGTGTTCTGCACTCAAACCATCTCCACGCCCTCCTCCTGTACAGACTGAGGATGTTTACAAAGTGAGGACCCTAGGTCCCTGCTGAGTCACTTATTTAAACTTCCAAACTTCTCAAGTTGACAATGAATCAACCATTACATCTTGGAACATAAACAGCCTCCCTAGGGCATGTCCTCTATACCTTAGTATATAGAACTTCAGAGTTACTTAGTTAAGCTTCTAAACTTCTCAAGTTGACACAGTGTATCAACCATTCTAGCTAGAGAAACAAAGGAGAAGTTGGGAGCTATCAGAATCTAGACTTGTGGAGCTAAGGTCCCCAGGAAGCTGAGACCCACTGCTCAGAAGGAAAAGTGGGGCTGTGGCTTGTTCTTGAGAAGAATTCTGTTTAGGCAGCAGTAGGCTGATCCTGGGAGTGTAGGAAAAAAAAGGTAGAGGTTGCAGCTAGGCTAGTGACAGGTGCAGCAGTATTTATAGGAGGCTGGACGCGCTCGCAAAAGGAGGAAGTGAAGGGGAAGGAACAGGCCCTTTCTCCCCATCCCTCTCATCTCTTTGCAGTACCTTTTAGTGGTACATGAATGCCAGAGGTGCCAAAATATGGTCTGCAGAGATCCAATCATGGAACCTCAGAGCTAAGAGTGGACTTGGAATCAAGAGATAAGAGCTTAATAGTGAACACACATATGAGAGGCCTTCTGCCAAGAGTTGTCATCTTTTACCCATTACACAAACCTTAACAACAAACCAAAAGGGTAGGTATTCTTATCTAGATTTGAGGAAGAAATGGAGGCTCAGAAAGGTTAAGGAAATTTCTGAATATCCCCCAGTTGAGAAGTAGCAGTTCCAAAGTTCTTTTCACCATGTTATCCAAATGCTCAACTCGGGCCATGTCATTAAATCACCTCAGAGAACACTAGCCACAAAGGCATGTCATAGCAGGACAGGAGAAAAATCTTCCCAACAGAATTAGACAGTTGCTGGCCTCCAAATTCTGAGTGACCAGCTGCATGCTGCAGAACCAGAGAAAAGAACATAAAAGCCATCCGCTCTTCTTATCCACATCTACCCCCATGTCCACCTCCATGCATTGACCAGCCTGCTGCTGTCACAGGTACTGGGCTATGGCTATTCCCAATCCCAAATCCGTCCTGCAGAAGCGTGCTGCTTCCCAGGGCCAGCTTCTTGGGATTCTACAGATGCAAACCAAACAGAAAAATAAAACAAACAAACAACCAAAACTGGAACGGTGTCTCAGATCCTTTAGAAAGATTTTTTATACTATTCCACCTCAGAGTGTAAACTCTGAGTGTTTCTGTGAGAAAATACGAGAGGGTAATCAAAGGCCTTCAGCAACATGCAAGAGAAAGATACACTCTGTCCTTAAGGAAGATACGCACCTCTGCTGTCCCGTTGGTTATAAAACAGTGGTCATTCCACTCAAGGGCACAAAAGCACAGCTGTACCATGGCAGTAGAGTGCCTACAAAATAGCCACCCTGGAACCAGATGCTGAGAACAGCAGCAGCAATCTGTTAGTCTTACAAGCGACAACAGAGCTCCCAAGAGGCCTAGAACAACAAAATTAATGGATTGGAAAGTAAAAATCTAATGTACAAGCTCTCAAATCTCCCCAGCCTCGCTGACTCACTGTGCACATCCAGTAGGTCACAGCTCTGCGTGGGAGGTGGTGGGGACTCCACTGGGGTGAGGAGAGGACAGAACAGCCAGGAGAACAGATACCACATGTCACCCCACACCAGCTCCTCCAAAAAGGAAAAGACCAACTCCATGCAAAGCTTCTTTGAACTTCAGTAAAACAAGTAGTGTTTACACAAACAAAAAATAAACTCCATAATGAGAGAGCAAAGAAGAATTCTACCCAGCTTATCTGCTTGACGGTTAAATCATTTTTTATTGAATTCAGGTTTCATGGCCCATTAGCAGCCTGGAGGGAGAATTCTCAGGAATGCTTTTGGACTAATGAGTGTTTTGCAAATTGTTTTTCTAACAAATTGGTTGTTCTTTTCCTGAGAATAGTAAGAACCTTTGGTTTATGGAATTTGGCCCTGCCATTGAAAAATAACAGCAACTATTTTAATTGAAACTCATTTATTTTTATTAGTCAGAGATACTGATGTTTTCTATCTGCCTTCTGCTTTTGACACCAACATGAGTATGCTTCCTTCAGTCAAAATACCACGACCTACACCACTTGTCTTTTCATGTTTCTCAAATATTCTCTGACAAACATACTCTCACTTCTCCCATTAAGATACAGGCACGTTTTCACGGACTCAGCAACACAAAGACGACATAACTTACAGAGAGCAACCAGACCATCTGCTAAACTCGTTCTCCTGAATTACCTTTCAGAGAGGAGCCACCCGGCTGGAGGCCCGTTCCTCGCCAGGTGGTACAGATGCCTACATGCCAGGCCACCCCTAGACCCGGGATCCTTCGTGGCGCTTTTCGTATGTAGCCGCCAGAAAGGCAGCTGAAATAGTAACTGATGCTTTCTATTGGGCAATCAGGCTGATAAGCTGGGCTGGGAAAAGCCATCTTGCTGGCCTCCTGGAAAAAGCCTTCCTTATCAAGAAAGATGAATGCACTTAAATTTCACTTCCAGACTTTTCCTTCATAGGACCCAACAATTGTCTGATTTTCTCATTAGTGTGAAGTAGGCTTGTCACCTCCAGCAAAGAAGCCCATGGTGCCCTCAGCTGGAGATGAACCCATCAGGAACTGTTTGTTCAGTGAGCTATTTCCCTGGGGCCAGTTCTATTCCAAGTTCTAGGAATAGGCTCTGGACTCTAATCAAGATAGGTTTTCAAAAGAAGACAGACAAATTAACAAATAAACATTAAGGCAAGTGATGCTAAGTGCTCTGGAGCAAACCAAAACAGCATAATGAATAAAGAGGGGGCAAAGGGAAGTCTGTAGTCCTCCCTGCTTCCAAGTCCCCTAGCAGTACTGGAAAAGTCTGGGAACTGCCAGAGAAAAAGGCCATGTGGAGTTGGTTTAGATTACAAGATGGGTGGAAGAAAAGAAAAAGGAAAGCTCAGCAAAGGCCTTGTAACTCTTGTGAAATAATCTGGATTCTGTCTTCAAGGCCCTGGGCTCAGTCAGACATAGGAAGAAAGGTGACAGTAGCAGCTGGAGGAGGGCAGGGGTTGCAGTAGACCAAGAGTATAAGGAAGCCAGAGACGGCAGCCACTGTGGCCATCCCCCCGGGACAGGGACAGGCAGTGTGCTTGCTGAGGAAGGCAGGGCCACTTCAAACACCTGGAGATACTTCATCAGAATGACTCAGTGCGCAGTGGGGAATCAAGCAAGTAAGGAAGAGTTTTATATATTCTGTTGGGAAACTGGTTGATGATGGGGAATTCTCCTTGCAAAAAGTTACAATATGGCTGTTCACGTCATCACACATAATAAAATCGATTCTTGTAAACTCTTTAGGAGAAATTCTGGGCATGTGTAATCCTTTACATGTATATATATATATATATATATATATATTCTGTATTAGAGGAAAAACAAAAGAAAAAATATGAGAAAAACAAGAAACAACAGAGACAAGTAAAAATAACAGGAAGCCCCGAACAATAACAATATAGGCTTTCAAAATCGTCTTGTTGGGCTGAGAATTTAGCTGAGGCATAAGTGCCTGCCTGGCAAGGGCAAGGTTATGAGTTTGATCTCCAGTACTAGAACTAAATAAATAAATTTTTAAACATCTTGTTTTGGAATCCTATAGTGCTTTTATTCTGTTTTGATTGGTTTTAGTCTATTTTCTATTATTTGATTTCAATATGTGTGAGGGAATAGACAGCTATTTCAAAGAAAACAAGAAACATTATGGTAGCCACTATTGATTTCTTTTTGTCTTGTTTTGAAGTCCTGTGTTGTTTGTATTGTTTTGTTCTGATCTGCTTTGTTCTGTTTGGTTTTGTTTGGTTTTGTGCTGTTCTCTTCAAAATAAAACTTAAAAAAATAAAAAGTCACAATATGAAAGAGATCTCTGGGAGGCCATCATAGATTTAGATTCAATAATATTAAATTCTAAATTAATGGAATATCCCAGGGCAGTTGACCTATATGTAGGCAGATTCCCAAATTTATGATTGAAGAGTGAAAAAAGATTCTCAGAATACTATTTCCAATAATACTACCCATTTCCACTCTACTCCAGCCAAAAAATGAACTCATCACCCCTCGCTTCAGCCTGCCAGTGCCAATCCGGGTCATCACATCCTCCCCAGTAACCTAAATTTCCAACCACCCTGCCATGCCAGCCTCATCCCATTCTGCTCTTTCTGTCTCCAGAGCCAAACCAACTCCACATCCGTAACTCCCACCACAGTCTTCGCAGCTTCTGGCCAATATTCATCAAAACTCCAGCTCTATCCTCAAGTTCTTTCGCAGCTTGTTCTGAATGTTTCCTTCTCCTTTTTTTTTCCAAAAAAAATCTTTGTTGGAACTTAACAACCACAACAGCATTGACCTTCTTGCTGTTCCACAAACAGGCCAAGAATGTTCCTGTTTCTGATGAGCTCATTCGATGCTCCTCCAGCCCCGGATGCTTCTCTCACATCTCTACACATCTCTTTCACTTCCTCCCAGGCTTTTCCAAGCATCGTCTTTTCAAAAACGTTTTTCCCTGGTCATGGAGAATGATGTGACACATCACCCCTGTCCCTCCTGTCTCTTGCCTGATTGTCCAGACAGACACCCTGACTGAACACCAGATGCACGCGTGGAGCTCTCCCTCCTGAAATCTCCTAGAGACTCATGCTATAGTGCATTGGTCAGACTTTCTGGATCCACAGAGGTCCTGATGAAATGTCTTCTTCCTCCTAGGAATGATGCATTCTGTTGGCAATCTAAATGTTGGGAGTTACATGAAGTGCATCTATAACTTCTGCTGAAGAGGTCTACTTGGGTACAAAACTTTCCTACTCCTACTACAGAGACTTGAAAATGAAGAGGTTGCATCCAATTCCTTTCCTAGGTCTGGTATCTCTTAACTCAATTATCAGACTTTAAGGGTGCTTGGCTTTATAGAAAATCTGAGGGAACCATTATCCTTTTATACCCTTTCCATGGGTGCCCTTCACTAGACCCCAGTATTGTGTATAAAGGGGAGAGAAACAGGAAATCTCACTTCTGTTCCTCTGTCCCCTCTTTTCTTCTCCATTGCCACACCCAGTACGTCTCTGCCCAGGAGAGAAAGAACACTGATATCTTCCTTCAGATTCCCATTACCCTGCTCCTGCTTGACCCCAGTCCCTTGAAGATGGTGGGTATGTAAGAGTGACAGTCTGGGCATCATCTCCTGTTCTCAAACTCTCTCTCCAGCAGGGCAGAGACACCCAGAGGGCTGCGTTCTTCATGCATTTCAGCATATAGTTTGTTCCCTTTTAAGGTTAAGTTGCTCCCGCTATAAAAATGATTTGTTAAATGGGTGTAGGCAGCACAAAACAGAGGGGGCCATGAGCATGGACTGCTGAAAATGTTTTTCACAAATTGTTTCCATTAATGTGGAGAATAAATTTCCAGGAAGGTACACCTTTGGTGTTCAGAGTTGCCTTAGAAATTAGAAGCAGCATTAACTGCTTGTTGAAATTCTCATGCTACCTCACAACCACACCACCCATGTGAGTGCCCTAAAACTCAAAAGAGGCTCACCTGGGGAGGATCAGGAAACCTGTAGCAAGCACTTAATTACAGTCTCCTGCAAAGCTTGGGCTAAAACACCTGAAGGTCTCCAGCCAAGCCATGGAGACACAATGGGCTGGTGAGGAACCTGTCTCCTACCTCCCTGAACCCCCCTCCTTCGGGTAGGCATCATGCTTTTCCCGAAAAGGACAACAACTCCACCAGGAACTTGTACCTCTTATGCAACTCTGGTTCAACACAACAGCCCATACAGTACAAGGCACTCAAGATTAAGAAATGATGATAATTGTCTATTAATTGGCCTTTGTGATAAGTCAACTGTGAACTGCTGGTGAGCCCACTGGAAGGAAATTGGACTTATTTGTACTCCAGGGAAAAATAGCCCTTTTCATTCTTATGCAGGGGGAAATAAAAGAAACGAGAAATATTTCAAATGAGTCAGTGGGAATAAAAAAATTAAGAGGTACAGGCAGGGGGTAAATGTTTTGCATCTGGTTTAAATGCAATCTCTTATTAGAGCCTATTTTAATTATGAATTATTATTCCAGTTATTACTGCAAAAATGGTTGTCAATTGCTAAATTACCATGTGTCAATCACTCCACTAAGAAGAAATTATTAGAGCCAGCAACACGCAAGCTAATTTTGCCTTTGACTGTCCCTGGGCTTTGCTGTTACTCATAGCAGAGACATCAGGCACGCTACCATTTGCTGAAGTGATCTGGGATCTCCTTTCTTGGGAAGCGATGTGTTCTACTCAGTACCCAGAACAGTAGATGCAAAGTTCCAGACAGTCTTGGTGACAGTGAGAAGGGTCTTAACTATAAATTTGAAGCAGAGCACAGAGACCCTGTTTTGGGTAGGAAAGTATGCCTTTTTATTCCAGTGGAGAACAGTTTAAGCAATGTAATATCCCATGTGCTTTTAGGAATTATAAAACAGGCATATGATACTGTCCTTACCCCACGTATACCTCCCCTTTCTCCCTGATCTCTACTGAATTATGTCTGGAAGCCTTCAGGGAAAGGAAGACTGCTGCTCTGACCAGGACCCTAGAAGTAAGAGGAAAGATGGGATTTACCTGGAAAAAGTTTCTGACTTTAGAACAGTGAATTTTTCTCTGCTCCAAAAGGTGAAGAAATTTTGTTATGCCTTGTGTCTATATGCCCCCCCAGAACCTCATACAGTCATAGGTGGGGCTTTCTCTCAAGTGGTTAGATCTAGACTGTGTGATTCTGGAATTGACTCATGGTTCAATGCTAAGATCAAGGGTCCTAGGATTAAGGGTGTGAGTGCAGCCTACCATAAGTAGGCTGGATAAAATATAAGAGGTAGAAGGAGCTATGGTCATTCTTCACTTGCTTTGCTGCCTTTTGCCCTCCATGAACTGTTTCTCCTCTGTTATGCCTTTTGCCTTTTGCCCTCCATGAACTGTTTCTCCTCTGTTATGCCTTTTGGTCATGCCAATCGGTCTTGGAATTATGAACTAAAACCTTTATGAACTGTGAACCAAATAAACCCTTTCTCCTTTAACTTTGGGTGTCTATTTTGTCTAAGCAATGAGGAAAAATAACTAAGACAAAATTCAAGAAGGAAAATGAAGTAGAAAGAGCTCTCGCCCAAGTATTAGAAAAATTTAGGTTCAATTCTGATCTGTGGAGACATACAATCTTTTATAGCCCCAGCTACTCCTAAGGAATGTGGGTTACTAATCCTACTTCAAGCACTTGTCCTGAAACTGCAGGTTATCATGTGCTTGGAGTCACCTCTAGATGAAATAACAGAAACCCAATGAGAAAAATAGGCCACCCACACAACACAGTGAATTACTGGTCTAGCCGAGAGAGCAAGGTTTCTTTTGAAAACTGATCTGTTGTGTGGCTACCTCTTTTCCAGCAACTCTAGTGTTAGGTTACAGCTGTGGGAACCCAAACGCCTCTCTCCTCCTGACAGATAGACAGCAACAGAGTAAGCAATGTGGGGCGAGTGACACTTAGAATGAATAAGTGTTATAAAATAAGTGACATCCAAACAACAATGGATATTTGTAGGAAAGTGAACACAAAATACCAGGTGGACTAGGATTGTAAAGGATGTTATATGTCTCATTGAAAAATAAGAATTTATTTCTTCAGACAAGGAGAAGTCACTGCATATATTTAACTAATGAACTCTCTTTTCAATAGCTGCGCTCTGAATCTGCTATCAAGAGTCAAAAAAAAAAAACTAGCCTCAAAGAAACTCTCTCAGAAGCTTCACTCCTCTTTAAAATTCTCTGTAAATGCTCCTTCTCAAGCAAGACATGAAATTACTGATTTTTGCTCCATCTTCTCTGATTTGCAGAGAGCTGCCCTTTTGAGATCCACAAATGTGCAATTGTCATGCTGCCATTAAGTCTTCTAAAATATCGATTTCAAATACGAATTCTCATCCTCACCAATTACCTTCAAAAGAAGTGTATCAGAATAACACAAAAACGTATTTCCCTACCCTACCCTCTGAATTTAATGCCATTTGTAAATTTAACCTTAGCTTTGGAGTCCCTGGTATTTCAATCCAAACTTCAGGGGAAACTGAGACCAGCCATATGAAAGGGATAATGGGACAGAGACCCACAGGTCTGCCTTACTGTATCTTTTAGAAAGGGTTTTCCTGATCTGTGTTCTATAGGATCTACGTCTACCCTACAGCTCCCTCCAGCCCACCATGGGGTGTGTGTGTGTGTGTGTGTGTGCTTGATTTTCAGTTTATTTCTTGTCCAACTTGTACCCCCATTTCTAGGGTCAAAGAATCTTTACCTCTGCCCCCAGAGTAGCTGGGACTACACCACACCCAACTGTTCTCCTATTGTATCTTTCCTCCCCAGAATCTGAGCAAGTGAGTCCCAGAACTTTTGCTGAAATCATTAAGAAAAAAAAGTCCACTTCTCATTCGCAAGGTCAATGAAAATCAAACTTTAGAAATGAGATTTCTGTTTATAAAGTAAAAATCTCCCTATAAGACCAGGATTCTCTCTTGCTCTGTTGGAGAGAATCAAGGACAAACACTGGTATTGGGGTGTGTTGGACACCACTATAACCAGGGCAAGTGTGGTGCAGGTAAGTACTGCTGTCAGGTGTGGCTACATATAAAGCTGAGCCTCCTGATCCAAAAAGATGGACCTCTGAGTCCTCAGAAAGGGCACAAGATTCTGGACTCCAACAGCTGCACTCTTGTAAATCCTTCTCTGCCCTCCTCAGCTCTCCAGGAAATCTACACTCCTGTGGTCTCTTCCACTCTCCCTTCCTCTCATGGCTTTGCTCCCACTGTCTCTAGCATCTAGACATCTCTGTTCCCTCTGTAAATCCCACTATACCCCATGCACATTTTCCCCTTAGTTTTCTACTTATCAATAAATAGAACTACAGTTACTTTATTAGCCCAATCAACCCAATAATTATATCCTTGAGTCTTCGCCCCCTGTATCCAATTCACTTGTAAGTCCTAGAGTTTCTCCTTCAGGAACACTTCTTCAGTCTGGACAGTTGTCTCCCATCTCACCTCACTAACCCTGTGCATCACCGTCTGTCCACTAGGCATGGCAGGATCCAACAGGTTGGTCTCCCAATTCTGCCTCATGCCTGTCACCTAGTACCCAGAGTAGTCTTTTTCAACCTCCAATAGGCCAAATCTGGCAAAACTCAATATCATCCTACTGTACTTAAAACCCAAGTCCTGATCACAGCCTAGAAGACCACACAAGACTCCATTGTCTAGCCCCTGCCAAGCTCTCCCATCTTTTGCACTTTTCACAT
This sequence comes from Dolichotis patagonum, assembly GCA_004027295.1. NCBI lineage: Eukaryota > Metazoa > Chordata > Mammalia > Rodentia > Caviidae > Dolichotis > Dolichotis patagonum. Next base: position 21,155 of record PVJX010030625.1, read on the forward strand.
ACACTTTGAGTTTGTTCTGCCACTTGGTTTTTGCGTTCACCATTCCCTCTGCCTGAAATACACTTCTCTCTTATCTTCAGCATAATAGGGCACCTCACTTAAATAACGGCCGTCCCACCCTGGCAGTCACCTTCCAAGTCCATGTCACTCTCTAAAGTTCCATTGTCACCTTCCAAATCCATGTCACTCTCTAAAGTTCTGTTGTTTGTCATGACCACACTTAATATGAATTCACAGAGGGCTGGTATCCCTTATATTTTTTATCCCAGGCGTCCCTGTAATCCCAGGTAATGTCAGTCCTCACATGGACCCCATGAAGTATCTTAATTCAGCTTTTTGACCTTCTTACTTGCAGTGGTCTTTCCTTTCCCTCCACTCCATCCTCATTCACTATCTGAAGCTTTCTTGTTTATGTTCCTTTTGTTCACCTCCCCTATGAAAGGAAAACTCACCAACTGCAGCGGCCCTATCTGTATATCTACTGCAGTAGTTCCAGGCTCTGGAGCCAGTTTAACTGCAGGAAGCCTTCATAAGCATTTGTTCCGTGAATAAATGCACACAGAAATGCCAGAAACCCATTCTTTGAATTCCCTAAATAGTTATATTTGTCTCCATCCTGGTAATTTCCACTGTGAGCCTCTTTTATTAATCTAGATCCAGCCAAGCAATGAACTAACAGAATGAGGTTTTTTATGACTTGTTTTATTCTTAGCACCTGTGACAGGGAGAAATCACAG
>PVJX010030626.1:0-21881 GCA_004027295.1 Dolichotis patagonum
CACATCTAACCTAGGAGCTCCCATGTAGATCTCAGATGCACATTCTGGTTTTCAGACAGCTGAGGCCTGATTTTTGTAGCCAACCTTGATCTGTAAAGTAACTATTTTTTCATGGTCCAGTTGTGGTCTCTGTGACTCATTCGTTTTTCAGTGGCAAATAGGTTTGGTGATTTGTTCGTAATGAGTTTCTAATGAAAAGATACAATCACACAATTTTATTATTATATTAACATACTAAAATATATTGGACACATAAGTAAGTCATGAAATATTTCGGAAGGTAGGTCTGTTATATCTTAGACGTGAAGAAATTAACGTATACTGTTTAGCGGTTTTGTTGTCTGTTTAGTTGGCTGGTTGTTTTTGGCATGAGAAAGAATTGACTATTTCCTTTCCTTAAAATATTAAATTCTCCTCCCACCCAAGGTGGTTTTTTTTCTTTGTTAGGGTTTCCTGCATTTTACTGGAGTGTGTTTTCTTTTTAGAATTAATTCACTATTATTTTCCCCTTCCTGTTCCAGTTCACTGAGTCATTTATAATTTTGTCAGATTTATTTATCTATCCTAGGCACCAAATTCATCCTCAAGTCATTCTTTTAAACAGCCAAAGAGACCAAAAAAGAAAACATTAAAGGACTCCAGTGCTCTCACAAAGAAACTACCAATTCAGCCAGCAGAATTTAAACTTCCAATAAAAACAGAAAACTCTCTGAGGTGTAGACCCCAATGGCTGAGAAAAGCCACAAGTTCGAGTTGACCTCGCCAAAAGCATTTATACTTTTAGCCAAACTTATTAAAAACAAAATTCATTTGAAAGGGAGAAAAAACATGCTACTGGGTTTCATAACATCGAGATGAAAGGCTACAAAAGGACTTTATTTTTAATAACTTTGCCTGCTAAACACGACTCTAAGTCTGTTTTTCTTTCAAGTTCCTTGGCTTCCCACTTTCCAGCCACTTCTAGAATCGGCAGTCCAGCCTTGTGACTAGGAAACAAAGCACCAAACTTCACAGGATTTTGTTGTCAGGAAGCATTGTTCTTTGTATTCCTATTATACAAAGATTTTCTCACCCAGTACCAGGATTAAAGATAAACTAACATTATAGCAAATATTTTAAAAAGACAATACTTAACCAATGTTCTCCCATTTTATGAGAATCTAAAATGGCTCAGGACAAAGTTCAAAGTAAGATTTTGCTCAGAAATTTGGTTTCTGTTGTTTCTTGTCAAGGTGGAACTGTTGATTGTTTGCACTTTAAGCGTATGGCTGGGTGTTGGAGCATGCAGTCACTGGTGGCCAAAAAGGAAAGGATTTGGCAAGATGTGTGCAGTTCACAGTCAACACTGGTGGTCTTGAAATAGACTTTTCTAAAGACAATCTGTGACCTTCATCACTACCCCAATGGTACAGCAGATGGGGCAGAACTGACGCTTTGCAAATGTTACAGGGTTGTAACATTTTCTGTAGAATCTTTTTAGGGACTCTTCCCTGGTTCTTGGTGTCCTGAACAAAGAATTGGATAAGACATACAATAAAGCTACTGAGGGCCTACACTTATCAAAGGCAGAAAAAGAAATACACACCATGGAGTGACAACAGGCCGCTGAGAGACCACGCACTGGCTGCACGTTGACGGTGGGTCTTTGGAATCTCCCATTCTTCAGGCTGATGACAGAGAGAGCCCAACCTATCAAAAAACTGCTTGACTTGGTGTCAGAAGAATTAAGGAAAGCGCTTTCTGAATGCCCCCAGGTGCGAGGCTAGGGAACATTCCTGTGAATGTGTCTTGGATCTTGCTCAGCCAGGTAGCCCTGTCCTCACCTCCTGTCTCCTAGTCACTAGCCAGTCTTGAGATGACAAAAGAGAAATGCCTGAAAATGGGGCTTTAGTAGCTCTGAAAGTTTATAAAGAAAATATCTATAGAGGAAACGTTGAGATTCGATCCAGACAGTAGGCTAGAGCTAGATTATGAAGAGTCTACTTTCAGGCTTGTATGTCATCTAACTGTGTAGAAAATTGAATGCCACAGGAAGGAAACCCTGAGGTGTCTACTCCTTATCTCCTTCTTTAGGGTTCACTGCAGGTCTTCTAGCAGGAGTTCAGGAAGAAGAGAGAAAATATGAGGCATAATTCTGCCCTAGATGCAGGCAGATATAGAACTAGAAGAGGTTAAATTTTGGTACAGTAAGAGTATCTTAAGCATGAGGGCAGTTAAAGAGCAGACTTGCCAAGGTACAGCGAAGACCTTCTTTGTTCATTTAATAAAAAGGAATAAAATAATGTGACCAGCTCAGCTTAATGAAGTATCCACTATGTAAAGCTCTGGGGGAGATGTTTAAATATTCCTACTGCTTCCAACTTGAAGATCACACATCTGGAGCTATAATATATCTGTGTCTTGGGTTCCTTTACGGTCAGTTAGAAAGGAGTTTTAGATGTGGGGACTATTGTCATGATCCACATCGTCTATGTGGCGATTTCTCTGACTGGCTATAAAATTAAATGTCAAAGATAAACTTACCCAACCCTGTTGATTCCAAGAAACACTGCATGATCTAAGCACAAATTAGGACAGTTCTTTTGATTGGAGTAAAATTACAGAGATAAATTTTAAATGGTTTAGAAACTAAACTTGAGTTTCTAAGCTATTACTATGTGGTAGAAATATATATATATATATATATATATATATATATATATCATATTAGTTAAACATTATTCAAAAACCCAGTCTACATTTCCCCCCTCCAACTCACGCTTAGTTATCTTTATATCTTATGGGGCAGTCAATGCTAAAAAAGGAAGTTCTTTGGCTTTTTTTATGGTGTAGCTGTGAAGTGTGAATCATTTTGGTGGCGGGACTCATGGGATCTTGGATCACACGTGATGCCTGTGTGGTTCTATTTAGAGGCACAGGAAGATACTGGGGACACGGATCTGAGAGTGGGCAAGAGGAGCGGAGGTACCTGGATGTAGCGCCTGACTCGCAGCGCACCTTGGCCACCATGCTCAACACGCAGATCTGGGGTTGGGTGCTGATCTGTTTACCGTAAAACGGACTGTCTCTTGTTCCTGCGAGTTGCTGTAAATCTCACTTCTGCAGAAGAAATCATATTCCAAGAATGTAGCAATATTGTCTGTTTTATTTCCTAGTGTATTTTAAGCCCCTTAGTACTTTCTGACACAAATTGTTCAGCATAGAACCAAGGAAGAAAAGGGAAAGTAAACACAGAGGATTAACATGGAGTAGAAGTTCATACATTTTTTTGCCTGCAAATCAATAGTTATTATGTCTTTAAAAACTTAGGTTTTCAATAATCTGATTTATTTAAAAGCGTTTATAACTGCAGAAAAGGATATTGGGAGCTTCTTCTTTCTTATTTTGATTAAAAATGTCCTCAAAATTACAGAATAAAAAGTATTGAGAAAAATATTTTTAGGAGTTGTGTGGCAGTTCTCCAGCTATTGCCTCCTGTCTCCAAGGCCACCTTCTACCTTGTGAGTATGTGCTTGGTTCAGCCAGCAGGGGGTGCTAGACAGGGCCTGGAAGATTGATCCTTCCTGCTGGGTTCCTGATACCCAGGCGCCATCACTGTCTTCCGGACTTCCGGTCTGCTGGCCGTTACAGCCCAGGGCTGCAGGTTGCAGAGACGCAGCCTGGTCTGCACCTCCGAGACTCCACCCTGGTCAGCAGTGACCTTCCTTTGAGTCTGAATTTCAGCTCCATGTGCCTCCTCCAGGCTTCCAAATTTCAATAATTTCAATCTCTTGCTTGTATTTCCTCAGCCCTACATATGAGAGCTCCCTCTTAGAGCTGCTGCTATGACTGTGCTCCCTTGTTTACCCATTGCCCCCCCTTTTACCCTTTCACTTAGTCACCAACTTAGTGAACAATTATATTAAATTTTCTCTGTCCAAATAGCTGGTGTGATTCATGTCTCCTGACTGCATCCTGGCTTGTTCCAGATGATTTTATTAAATCTCTCTCCTGGTTTCTTTAGTTGGCACGTGCTGCTCTATTATATGCAAACACGAGAGTCAACTCGAAAAATGCCCAAAGGCTTCTCATCTTATGCAGTGTTTCCCTTACCTCCTCATCTCCATTTAAAAATTCTCCGCCCTCTCTCACTATCCCAAACACCTTCCTCACCTTTTCCACTACCAGGAGACATTAAGTTCAGTCCTTTCACTTTTTAAGAGGGTGGAGGGAGGCTTCTACATTTTGAAACAAGAGAAATGAGAAAGTCTGTCCCCAGCAACAGAGACAATCAAATATCATCAGGGTGCTTCGAGGTGCTTTCAGTGCAGTCTTGCTAGTGGCCACTTGGTTAGCTTATGCTCCTTTCCTGCACTTCGGTGGCAGAGAGAACACGAAGATCAGGTCCCACTCTGCAGAGCCCCTCGTGGACTCCTGCTCCTCAGTCCCACAGCCAGCTCACCCTCTGGCCCTGGGCCTTCACTTCCGGTTGAACTTTCTTCCTGCTCAGTGACTGTATGGGTCCCTGTCCTCATCACCACCCCTAAATGAAATAGATTCTCCTTCCCTGTTCCAACTCTGGAAGGCTCCGCTAGTGTTCACGTGGATACACCTACCCCTTGGAAGATGGGAAGCTGACTCCAGGACCCCTGCCTGCGCCGAAATCCGCAGAAGTGCAAGTCCAGTACAGAAAATGGCCAAGCATTCGTGTATGCCCTGCGCACGTTCTCACGTGTACTTTCAGTCGCTTCTAGATCATTCCTAATAACAAACACCACGCCCGTTACGTGTCAGTGGTTGTGATAGCAGATTGCTCAGGAGGTAGCACAAGGAAAGAGGCTGTGCGCATGCCTAGGGCGGGGAGGGGTGCGGTTTAGATCTTCAGTTGTTGACCGAAAGGTCGCCAGGCCCAGGGGTGCCGAGGGCTGACTGCAATTTGCTATGTGAAGCTATCATAAGTCTTGCGGGTCAGCTTTTCCAGGGAGTTCTGCAGATTACCAGAGTGTACCTCGAGACCTGCTGTGTCAACGTGACTGTCAGGAGACGCGGAGAGCACACTGTCCTGGCTCAGGGCCGGCTGGGGACAGACGTCTCCTCCTTCCTCCCAGCACTGGTCTAAGAGGGAGGCCAGTCCAAAGCTGGCTTCTACTCTGGGAGTGCTGCGCTGGGACTTCCATGTTTAAACATCGGATAGCCATGTAAGCAAAGAGAAAACAATGTGCTTAAGTCTTACTGGTGATACCTTTTTAAAGAGAATGACAATGTAAGAAAAATAGCCCCTTGCCCTACTATGGTAGAGCATAAATCAATATAAGGTGAATTTATTTTTATTATGCTAATTGCCAAGAATTCACTGTCTTAGCCAAGAAACATTTGCTGTCTGACAAAATTTGACAAATAAAGGTTTGGTTGTGGATCAGAAAAGGGCTGGAAATAAAACAGTGATGGCTATTATAAGATGCTTTGGGGGAGGTTTTGCCATGACTATTACTTAATAATATGTGCTATTTTTAATAGGCAAAAAAGAGCCAGTTTCTGAACTTCTTTTGAAAGCAGATCGTGGGCTTTTATTAAAACTGTCCTCACATACATTTCCTAATACAGGCATGCGGGCTCGCGGAGCCGCCCTCTCCCCGGTTCTCAGGCCTCTGGCTCCCAGGAGTGTCCTTGTCTCCTGCTGCTCGCGTCAGGTGAAGCAAAGCCATCCGAGCGCATGGACCCCTGAGGGTCATGAGAGGAGAAGTCGGCAGTTTTGTCACCAGCTTCTGGTCCTCTGACCAGAACACAGGTATGGCACCGCCTGCCTCAGGGGGCCCCCAGGGCCTCTGCTGATTGGCATCTTCTGGGCGTTGGGTCTAAACTCTAGCAGGAGGGAAGCAGTTCCCTTTCCCCTCGCTGACGTCTGAAATCCGTGTGGCCTGCGTCAGGAGCGGCCTCGGATGCACAGCGTGGGCCGAAGCTGCTGGAGGGTGAATGAAGGCTGCTGATGGCCGCGGAGGAGGACGCAGTTTGCTGCTGAGAAGGGTCTGCGCCCCCTGGCGCGGCTGCGCTGATGCGTGCGCACAGGCACGTTTGCCCTTCCAGAAAGGAAGCTGAGCGGCTGGTCACTTCCTTCTCCTGTCTCTTAATTTATAAGGATATGAAAATTTGAACATCACCTATCAGAAAGTCATCAACCTGTGATTGGCTTCTCGCTGCGCACAGTTTTCTTACCCGGCCAGCCTGGGAGTTGCATGGCGATGCACCAGAGGAGGTGTCTTCAACCGAATCGCGGCGCATTTGTGACCTGAGGTCCAGCGCTCAGGTCGCAAACTCCATTGCTGTGGCTGTGGCCCGACGCAAGATTCTGCGCAGTGCATGCTTTCTGCGGCCTAAAGAAGATTCAAACTGTCGGGGATCGTCAGGCCTTGCACTGAGTTACGTGGCTGCGGTATTCCGAACGCGTCTTCCTCCATTACCTTCGGCCTGCTCTCCTTTCCGGATAGAGACCAAGGGCTGTGCTGAGTGCACCAAACACCACGGAGTGGTAACTCGCCTCCATCGGTGTGCGAATTAGGTGCCTCGCTGTGCGTGCGCTGTTCACGGTCAGGCAGCGCGGCAGCAAAGAGAAATTCATGCTAGGAACAAGGAGGTGGATGCAGAGATCTCGCTAAACTAGCTTATTTTTCTGCACTTTTTATCAACTGCATTGGAAAATGGTGAAACATTCCTTTCTTTCCCATTCTAAATATTAAGAGTTGATCTGATGCATTTATTTAAAGATAAATACTGAACAATTTAGACAATATGGAAATTAATAGGAAATAGTAAAATAAAGTCTAAAGTAGACTTTAAAGAAAGTCTACTTTAAAAGTAAAATACTTTAAAGTCTACTTTCTAAGAAAACATAGTCAAAATTATATAAATGTGGTTTCAGATTTTGCCACTTTAGAACACGTAACTTTGTTATCTACATAGAAGTATACAATCTAATGCATACTACTTTCAAACCTTCTTTTTAAAAGTTATGTGAGATGTGTTCACATGTTTAAATTTAAACACATATTGTTTATGGGCCTGTAATCTCAGCACCCTGGAGGCTGAGGCAGGAAGGTCACTGTGAATTAGGGACCGGTCAGTGCTACAAAGTGAGTTCAAAGTTAGTCTGAACTGCATAGGGAGACCCTGTCTCAAAAAGATTAAAAAGAAAAAGAAAAAGAAAGAAAAGAATCGTATTATTAGTCTCCTTAAAATGTTCCCCTTTCCCGGTGCTGTTGACTTTGGAGGAGCCAGAGCCCGTGAGTGAGGTGGGTGAGGACGGGCCGCCATGTCTTGATTTGATAGAAACTGCTGGCCTTTGGATCAGGAGGGGAGATCGAGGCAGCCAGGCAGCACAACTGAAGACTCTCATGGGGTGGACTGCAGGATGGCTGCAGAATGGGGTGGGTGTGCTCCAGGGCAAGGGAGTGGTTTAGGGGTTAAGGGAATGTGTCCTAGCCTAGTAATAATGTTTAATTTAAACATTTGTGTAATAAGTTTTAGTTTTCAATTTAAACATTTATTATGTGTTGTAATCACATGTTGGCTGTTTACAATGTGCACTGTGGTATCTCGATACAATGATGTAAGTATGTCAGAAGACTTTCTCGTATTGGTGGATAGAATGTACACCACCCCTAACAGTGATACAGATAACCCCATGTTAGTGATGTCCTGTTACTCAGTAGTGCTTCTTGGTAGCTAATGGGGCTCTCCTCAGCTTTCCGCAGACCGCACTGTGACAAATTCTTCTGTGCAGCCTTTTTTCCACCTTTTGTGTGCAGGAGTGGTTGCTCCTTGAGAAATCCTTCTCAAGGTGAGAGATCTCTGGACTAAAGGGCGTGCCCGCCTTTGATGGGTACTTCCAGACTGCCTACTGCAAGGCTTAAGAAACTAATGTTCCTATCAATGATGAATTAAAATGTGATTCTCCTTGTCTTTAGCATTTGGCTGAATAATTGAGAATTTTCCATGCAAAAAGTGATAATTCATTGTTTTTGTTTCCATTTTCTTTGCTAGTGACAGTATCTCCTCATATGTTTTGATCTATTAAAGCTAACATTTCTGTCACCTGTTTTTTGCTTACCCCTGTGTTTTTCCTATTGAGATTTTGGTCTTTATTCCAATTATTTGTAAGAATCTTTGTAGTTGACATCAGCTTTTGCTAAATCTATTACAAATATTTTCCCACAACTTCCATTTAGCTTTCAACATTGTTTGTTGCAGGTTTTGTTGCTACTGTTGTTGTTTATTGTTTGATTTTGTTATTGTTTGGATGCAAAGAAAAGTAAAAGGACCTTAACCTTCCATCTAAGTAGTCATCGTAGGGTTGGTGCCCAACATCAAGACAATAATGAAACGCGATTTTCTTGACGCCTCATCCTTGCTGACTCTACGCCTAGGAGATGGTGTGATTGATTTGTAGGAGGTCAAGGACTTGGAAACTTGGAAACCACACTGGGTCCCTGGCCACCTAACACACACGAAGTCGGGAGAAGAGAAAGTCCAAAATTAGACACGGCTCATTTCACATATTTGCCTGAACTCTGTTCCCTGTGCAGTTTTTATCACCTATGTTTCATTCTCAACAAAAAAGTTCAGATTAAATAGTATTTGGTGGTTTAAAAAAAATGAACACATGTCTGAAGGGATGAGAGGTTAGTAGATCTTTATTATTTACAATTTGCAAATAACCATCTGGTAGGAATTTTGATCCTTAGGAGTAATTTATTTATTCTCCAAAACAAAATAAAGAAACCAGTCAGGCTTCTGTAAGCTAGATATTAGAGATGCTTCTCACCACATTTTAAAAAAACAGAGTTTTTCAAAAATAGTTCTTTGTTTTAACATATACAGAAATACCTATATTGCACGAGAGGCAGTTAGTGCGGCAGAAATAGAACTGAACTGAAATCTGGCTCGTGCTTCCAAGTTTTGCCAATGACATGTTGTAATTTTGGAAAAGGGCCAGGTTTTCTATATTGGTCAATCTGTCCACTTTTTCTTTTAGTTCTCCCCCACTTTCTCTCTCCCTCGCGCCCCTCCCTTGTCATTTCATGCCATCCAGATTGCCAGAGAACCCTTCCTGATTTGTAAGAATCAGTCATTTTACCGTTTTATTGGGAAGGAAGGGCCCGCAGTGCGGCTGGGTCTACGTGGATGATTTCGGGGCTACGAGTGCCACCCTCCATGTCACCGCCTCCATGTCGCCACCCTCCACATCAACATGGTAGACTTCCTTTCCCTGCAGCCGCTCCTTCCCTGTCCTGGCAGGTGAGCTCACCTTGCTCTGACAGCTGAAATTGCAGCGTCCCTTGGCTTCTGCTCCCCGGGGACCTTCTCTGGTGGCCCTTCCTGCTGCCTCTCACGTACCTCTCTTCCCCTCTCCCTGTTTCCCTGTCTTATTTTGGATGCCAGGCACCGTCCCAGCTCCAGGAAAGCCTTCTCTTCCCCTCCACCTGCCCCCAGGCGATTTCTCCGTGCTTCGTGTTTATGGAGGGCCTCCACCTCCTGCTTCTGCCTTCCCTCTGACACGGATGTCACCCTCTCATTCACACTTGGAGAATGTCACCCTCCGTTGTCCCTGCAGGACAAACGCAGCACCCTTGGCTTTGATTGCGCTGCTCTCTGCTCGTCCTTCCTGAAACTGCTTCTTCGTCCTTAGTGAACGGGCGCAGCTATTTCCTCACCCGCTTCCCTCGGCCCTTTCCCTGCTGCATGACTGTCACTCGTTCCTCTGCCCCTTCCTCTGCATTCTCCCCTGACCCTAGAGGACTGTAAGAGAATCGGGCCTCAGGGCCAGAGGCACTATGGGTCGGTGGTGTCACTTTGAGGAAACTCATTTATTTGTTCCTTTCCGTGTGAAGATGGAGAGTGGAATCCTGGGACAGCTTGGCACTGCCATCACCCACACAGCGGTCCATCTCGGGTCTCCTGACCTGTTGGTCGTTCTGGCCATGTGCACTTTAGGAAGGCGCACGGGCACAGTCTAACCTTTCCTCCCGTGTCCCGTGCTACCTTGCACCAGTAGGTTCCTCCTCACTATGGAGCAGGCGCTGCCTGGGCGTCAGCACCGAACCACCTCCAGTCCCCACCAGACGACAGACTGGTGAGTTAACCGACACTGACCCCTGCTCTGCCAGAATCCTGACCACCGGCCATGGGAGCCATGGGGTGCGTAGCAAAGGTGACATCCTTCCCGGTCTCTGGGTTTCGGGGCTTCCGCAGGTGGAATTACACTTTAAAATAGAGATACTGGCGCACACTGGTTTGTTTAAAAATCACCCCATTCTCTAGATTACTGGGGGATGTGATCCCTGTTTCTTCCATTATTTTGACAAATTCTTTTACAGCACAGTAAGCCTCCAGGCGCGGACATAAAGCTAAAAAAGGGCTGGGGCTCGCTGGGGAACCCGAGGGCCTCCTGCCTGAGTAGGGGAGACACAACCCCAGGCAGAGGTGCTGTCAGGGCGTGGCCGGCAATAGTGTCAGTAGGAACTGGCGTCACAAATGCACGAAGGGTGCTTGGATTTCTGCATCGAGAGCGTTTGAAACTGTTTCTGGGGGAAACAATCTCCAAGATGAAATCTGGAAAGTCATTTTCAGAAAATAAGGATAGGATTAATATTTTATGGAACTATCTTTAAAAAGAGATGTATATGTTTGCTTTTTTAAAATAAAATTTTTAAATATCTTCTCTCCTGTGTTCCACCACTCCCCCCACCATGCATTTTATTTTTCCAAATTAGATTAGTCCAGATTCTAGCCTTGTAAGGCCTTAAACTAGGTTTCTAGTAAAAAGATTTTGGAAAGAACAATTTAATTTTAACAATCAAATGCAATAAAATACAACAAAAGTGAATTGTCAATTAAAATTTACCTTTTCTTTCTAACTCATGGGAAGCTGACAAAGTTTCAAACATTATTTTAGAAACTTGGCAACTTACTTTGTAAAATGACAAATGATACACAGAAAAATATCAAAATGAGATTCAAGAGATACAGTATCAACATTAACATTCAAAGATTGTCAAAGGACGGACACTAGACGTGCTGTGTGTGCTCTACATTAATATGACACAAAGGACATTCTTCTAAGGGAAAAGTAACACCAAAGGGCGGTTATCCAGGCTTGGTTGTGTATAGAAAAGATTTATGGTTACTTTGTTTTTTCACAAATGAGTTTATTCAGAATGAAGATAGCTCAGAGGGTATGGACAAGAGAAGAGAGACTTTTCCTTGTAAAAATGTCATTGTATATTTCTTATGAATGACAGGGTAGTCTCAGTAGGTAAGTATCCAAATCAATGAGTGTGCCCTTTGCCCAATTCCTATTTAGAGAGAAGGGAAAGTGCGTATTTTCCATTTCTCTATTTATTCCACAATAAAAGAAAAGAGGGTTCAGCTTATCCAGATTCTCCATTGGAGAATCAATGGCTCCCGTTTGCACGCCGTTTGTGATTAGTTTTAGGGCCTGTCACCTAATGTCTCCCTTTGAACTAATTAAAGTGTGTTGAGCTGTGACAGACATTCCCACGTTCCCCGGAATCCGCCAGGCACGGCTGTACTCTCCTTCCCCATTCTGCTTTTCTCCTTGATACCTACAGAAGCTCCAAGCTTGAAGACATCACCACAATGCAGCAAGGTTGTTTACCTTCGCTCCTTCACAAAAGATAATCCAACAAATTACATTAATTATAAACCAATATGTTCCGTCCAATTCCCGTGGGAGCCAAACCTGGAGATGAGCATCTGCTCTTGTTTTCTGAGCTCCGTTTTGAGGACAAGACTCACAACAATGCTCGATCCATAATTAACAGAGAAATTAAAGATGCAGCAACACCGCATCCTGCTTTTCGAAGCAAGATGCCTAAAATATCCGTGCCTGCTCCTGGCAGGCGCTTTCTCCCCCAACTCCGAAAGAGTTTATTGTTATCTCGGGCATGTTTTGGTTTGTTTAAAATATTTACATCTATGTTAGACCTAAAATAAACATGCAAATATTTTCTACAGAAGAAAGAACAATCATTTTTTGTTGTGACAATTTGTTTTAAAATTTGGGGTTTCTTATTTCTCTAGGTAACTGCCTCTCCTCCCTGAAAATGAGGCTAATTGTGCTGTGTTGTGTATTGAGCACATTGGTTCATGTTGGGAAAGGGAAACAAGTGAAATTTAATTAAGAACTTTCTTTCTTTCTTTCTTTCTTTCTTTCTTTCTCTTCCTTTTCTCCATTTGGTCCATAGAAAGAAATAATAGTAAATCGTACCATGTTCTCATATACAACCATGTGTATATTTAGAGCTTACATCTTTTATTCTATTCATGGAAATCCCAGTCAAACAGTTGGTGGTAAACAAATATCTAAAATATCTGTATTTTAGGTACCTAATTCATATATGGTGCCCATATGTGGTAGAGTATAAATAGGCGTGCTGTTTAAGTACCCCACACACCATGCAGAGAGGCTCTCCCCGCCTGTGTAGGCATACAGTGACCAGCATGTGAGGGTGGGCATCCTTGGTCAGCCAGAGACCCCGAGACGACAGGACTCGCAAAGCGAGCACAGCTCTGTGCACTGGGAAGCGGCTCATCCTTTATCCAGACAGCACGTCGGTCAGGAAGGAAAGGTGATTCCGCTTTTGGTGAGCTTCTGCTTCTCTTCAAAGTATTCCCAGCACCACCTGGGAGCCGTGGGAGCGCTTGCTCTAGTGGGATTGATTTTTTCACAGGACGCATGCTGCAGCTGGTATATGCAGTAGGAGCCTTTGGGGTCTTTGAGCGACAGGAAGTTCCGATGCCGGGGGGGGGGGGCAGGAAACACCGACCCAGAAGGGCCTGGCCTGAGCAGCGTGGAAGGAGAAAGCTAACTGGCGGGAGCCTGCTCCTCACAGAGGGCTTTCCAGTCCCGTGCTGTGAACCTCCCGTCACCAGAGCAAGAAATAGTATGTAAGATGGGTCCGAACGTGAAGGAAAGCTTGCACTGTGCAGCGTAAGTTTTAGGGAAAGTTGTTAAATTCATAAATACTCACAACCTGAGAGTGTCTGTGGGTTAATCAAATCATCACAGAGAGCACCGCTGTCTTTCATCTTTTCACTCTGGCATCAGTAACGCTTGGTATTGTTGAGTCTCCAGTTTACCTTGCTGCCTATCCGACTGACACCAGGCCCGCCCAGTGAAGGCCATGTCGCGGCCTGCATGCCACTCAGCCCCTCGGCCATTCCTGCCCCCAACACTGCATGGAGCAGAGGACTTTCAGGTGGGGGAGAGGAATGTCCAGGTGGGCCCTGTAAGACAATGTTCACTTGAATATCTGGTTGTGCGTTTTCTTCACAAAAAGTACTTTATCTCAGGGCATCGAAAATAAAATTCAATATTTTAAAGAAAATCTAAAATTTTTGCCTCCAATTTCAAGACCCTGCTGGGAGAACATTAGCGAAGGAGTCATTGAATCTTTGTAATTTTAAGGTTACAAGACCCCCTCTCTTGTTTTTGTCACTTGCATAGGGCAAGATTATTTCAATATATGATTCAACTTATTATCAATAAACGTCTAAATTCTGTTAGAGTTCCATGATTTCTCCCATTTGGTCCGAATGAGTTTTTTACCCAGGCGTGATTTTCCACCATCCTGCGCTGGTCATTGGGAAACATCGGCTTGCTGAGTTATGCAGATCTCCCAAATGTTGGCACAAATCATATCACAACATATTTTTAAAATCATATTTGTTAGCATCACCTCTGATCTCATCAGAAATGTCTAGGGAAGCTGTCAGGCTCACATATATATGTTTCTAAAATTCTCATTTTTGCTTGAAAGCTCAAATTTTACCTTTAGCAACAAATGCTTTTATTTTTTCCCCCCTGGAAGTGATAGTCTCACTTTGTTCACTTGCGAGAAAATCTTTGCCAAATACCCAACTATGATCTGAATATCATTAACTTGATGGTCAGTCATTCTTTCAAGAAAAAAATGGTGTCTAATAAAAAAGGAGAGATTCCTTCGGTTCTCAGCTCAAACACAAGTACCATGGCACAAGGCATCCATGCCAGCCCAGAACGGGGCAAAAGTGCTGGCTGGGTCCGTTCCCTCATGTACATGGCGACTCCAGATTTGAGGTCAAATAAGTTAGAAACTTCTACTGCTTATCATGGGCTTTCTTAAGCAAAACTGGCTTTTTCCCCCAAAGCCCGCTGCAGTGCAGAGCACCATGGCGACAGACCGGGCAGTGCATGCAGCACTGGCTGCTGCCGACTTGACAGGAGCTTGGAGAACAACGGTTCCCCTGTTACTACCTCAGCGTTGCGGGTTTAGACGCCAACACAGAAGCAGGTAAATAATTACGACAATAGATTTGAACTCCTGTATCTCCAGAGAGAGTGGTGGGGGCATGTGAGGTTAGACAGACCACAACCAGGGGCTTCTGCTCCTAAACCCCATGGAGAGAGGTCTGTGATGGGGAGCCCGTACACCTGCAGAGGGATTCCATGCAGGGTGACGTCCAGACCCCTTGTCCGAATTCGGAAAGACGCCGTCAGACCCAAAGCGCTCCAAGGAATGCTGGCTGTCAGGGCCGCTCAGTAAGCTGAGGCAGACGGCGGGAGACTTGGTGCCGAGCTGCTTTCCAAGTGAGACATGGCTTCTGATAGTTGGGGCATGTGTGCCAAGCTATGCAGTGTGTCCAGGCTGAGTCAGGACGCCAGCCCACCTGTTTAACCCTAGAGGCCATCGGCTCAGTCCCCCTGCTAAACCTCAGGATATGAAATCGAGAAAACAATGGCTCCAGGATACAAGTACTGAGCAATGCCGTGGGCAGAAGGAGTCTGCAATGCAGAACTGCAGGCAAAACACGAGTTTAAAGCATGAGTAGCATAAAAAATAACATCTACCTAGGATGTCGGGGGACTTACAGACAAGGAAATATCATCACATTTCAAAACTAAAATTTGGTGATCTTAGAAAGAAGATGGCTTTCAAGATGGGTCCGATGGACGACAGGGCTCTCCAGGGCAGGGGACAGTGTTACCCATAGCAACACTAGCAGGGCCAGGACAGCCAGGAGGTTACGCATGGAAAACCAGGAGCGGTCTGCTTCGGTCGGTGTCTGGGAGTCGTATTCAGATGAGTTTAGAATGTGCTGGAAGGAGACAGCCATGTGCCAGGCTGAAGAGTTACATAAGACGGAAGATGCCATGGGGCCACAGAAAGATACCTGCTCAGAGTTAGTGACATTGGACTGTTTTGCTTCATGTATTCTTGAGATGCTACTACACACTGAGATGTGTTTGTGTCAAACCAGGCCACTGTCTGTGGACTGAGTATGTGACAGGCGGTTTATTGTCATTATTGCAAAGGAGTCATGGAAAAATAATTTTCTTTCTCTGACACAATGCCGAAGGAACAGTCTTTGGGGGTGTGGCCTTGCACTGGTGTCTCAGAAACACTCAATCGTGTAGTTGCTGCTTGCTTATCGCCAGCTCAGCGCAGTGCAGCGATTACTCAGATTTCTCAGGCCGGCTTCTGTTCCTGCTGCGTGGCCACTACCAAGGACACGAGCAGACGAAACCAGAAAGAACATCTTCCAGTGTCCCCACCAGCACTCCTGCACTCGGCTTGACCCATCAAGACCTGCAGATTCCCTTGGGAAGAAGAAAGGAAGAGTTATTGTCAACCCCAACCCCAAGCACCAGGACAAGGTGAATGGCAGCAGGAGTCACGTTCCTGCTCCAGAGAAAGGCTTTCCTTCCCTCTGCAGGGTATCTGAGCGTCCGCTCCTAGGTGGAGCTGCACAAGTGCCGTTACCACCTCGTTCGGGCTGGGGAAGAGCAGCGTCTGGTCAGGTGCCTGGACTCTGAGCTCGTTCCGGAGCTTAGACAGCTGCTCCTTGCTGGGATGGCTGCTGCTTGGGAAAGGGAGGGCTCAGGAATGTGAACCTCTCCCGTGAACCCAGGCTGGGATCCGCCCTTGGAGATCCCCCTCATGGCTCCCCTGGAGGTCAGTACTGTCTGAGTAGTCCCGCCCGCACTCAGCACCTCCACCCGCCCTGACATTACTGGGGTCTCTGTATTGAGCACTACGTATTTCTTCTGCACCAAAAGTTGTATGTGTAATTCTCTGCAGGTGGTTTATTTCTTTTATTTTATACACATGAAAATTGAAGCTTACAAGAGATAAAAGTTTTCCTAAAGGCATACAGCTAATAAAGAGGCAGTCTGTCTACAACGATCCACCCCTGGCTCGCTCCCTCACCTCGCTAATCCCATTTATCCTTAAGCCTCAATTTAAATGCTTTGGCTGACTTTGGAGACTTGGTTAAATTATAGTGTTCTAAATTCCCATAGCTCCTTTACTTACCCTTTTTAAAATGCTAATCTCATAAAGCACTTGCTCTTTAATGTCCGTCTGTGCTCCATCAAAGAAGGGACCATATCTATCTGGCCTTCTTCAGTACCTTAATTGAAAATGTAGCACTGAGGTATACACGCACCACAGAGAATGCTATCCGGGAGGACACCTCCACCATAGCTGCCTCCTCCATAAGGCCATCTCTCCTTTCCAGCCCCAAGAGAAGGGCAGACAGGGTAGAGGTGTTTGATGAAGCAGAAGAGGAAGTTGCTGCTGTCAGCCTGGCCTGGGTTGGGTACCAGACCTGGGAACCCCCTGAAATGGGTGTTCATGACGGGAGTACTGTGCACCTGGAGTCGGAGACCCCCAAACAGGTCAGGAGACATCATGAAAAGGCAGCAAGGTTTGCTTTTTCAGGGTTTTTTTCCTTTCCCCAAACATTTGTATATTATTCTGCCTCCATTGCGGTCCTGGGACTGGGTAGTCTTTGACAGGGAGGGTGAAGATTCGTATAAGCCGTGGGCAAAGACGGCTGAATACTTAGCACTTGGGATTGTTCAAGAAAAAAAAGCTGTCTTCTCCCCAGCGAGCAAAGCCTGAAACAGTCATTCTTCATCTACATTGACTGACTGAATAAAACTTCCTGGCATCCAGGTTTCTTCAGATTTAGCAAAGTCCTGCAAGTGTATGCCCTTTATAAATCAATATTTACAACTGGAACCACAAAGTGATACCTCTGATGTGTAGAAATAAAATGATATGTGTTCTATATTTTAAATGCTCATCAATGTATGCAGCATTCATTTTATACCCCATTAATGGATTGTGAAACCTCTTCCTTGAGAAGTTTTAAGAACATGCACAATACACACACACACACACACACACACATACAGTCAGTATACCTACGTATGCCTGCGCAGTATGTGAAAGGTCTCACTACACTAAGTAAACGTGTCTGAAAGGTTCTGCTCTGATCAACCCTGAATTCTCCTTCCCGGTTCTGCTTGGAAACATCTGGTCGACTGCACTGCAAACCATTTCAGCAAGGTCCCCAGGCCCATCTGCAGCCTGCAGGTGGGGCTCCCTTTGGCAGAAACTACAGGGTTTCTGCACTTATTCTTGATGTGGAGATCTGTGTTGCTCAGAGGCGCCCAAAACATCAGTGTGTGTTTCCTTTTCTGGAAATACACTCATGGGTAGGGAGGGGCAGAGAGGACTGTGTGACTACAAAGGATGGCAAATCATTTTAAAAGTTTTTATTTCTTGACCCTGGATCATAAATGTCATTGTTCTAGTATTTCTCAATTATCATAAAGCAGAAGTTAATCAAGTTCTATTTCATTAATCGATTTCCTCATTTTTTTAAAAAAGCACACATTCACACCCTCTAAAGATGAGTATGTGTAAAAGTATGTTTCCCAGCCGGGTTGAAAGGAAGAATATTTCATCACTGAGCACAGCACTGTCATTGTTTTGTGAAATCAGTTACATAGAAAAAAAAGAAGATGCAGAAGTGGTGATTATGCAAGTTGTTACACAAACAGTGTAGGCAATGCCATGATTAGGAGGTTGGTAGGGCCAGCGCAGGGCAACTGACCAGTGATGGAGCAATATCCTGCCAGTGGCTCCTCCAAAATCATAAGAAGTGTTTATTTTACTAAGGAAACAATTCAAATCCCAGACTATGAACAAACAATTTTTCTTAGTTTTTTCTTTTGTTTTGTTTCGGGGTTTTAAAAAGCCCCTCTCCCTTTTTTTTTTTTAAAAACTCGACATTAACAGTATTCATATGAACAAGGATTGAATCTGACATGATCATGTTTTTGGCTATGACATGTGAAGGGTCTATTTTGTAACTGTTTGTTTAAAAGTTTTTACATCATATATTCAAACAACGGAGAGACACGGTGGGAAATTTGAAGATGACCCAGACATCTGTGAAGGAAGATCAAAATAAGGCAAATATGTGATTAGTTAAAGCCACTGCCGCTGAATATTACAATGATCTGACGTATCAGTCAAGCCTCCTACTGCCAGCAGACAATGCCGACACTGAACGGAAGAGAGATTTAACTTGGCTGCGGGTTTCAGGAGATCCAGTCTATGGTGGGTGCCTCCAAGGTGGAGACATCGCGGTGGAAGGTGTGATAGAGCAAACCTGCTTGGTTCATGGCAGCCAGGAAACACAGCAAGGAAACAGTACAGGAGAGGAAGGCGTGAGGGGCCAGATACAGTGCTCAAGATTATGCCTCCATGGTCCGCCCAGACACATGTGGAGGTCTCTTCCACCAATCCCTTCAGTAAGTCCGCGAGCCAGCCAAGTCATACAACCGAGCTTCACCTCCATACCCGAGACACTTTCACTGAAAAACAGAAGACCAGCTCCTTCCCCGTCCAGCTGAATGTGAATTTCTGTGAGTAGAGCTCAGGCATCATTATTTCTTAAAGGTGTCCTGGATGATACAAATATCCAGCCCCCAAAATTTAGGTATTTTGAGAAATGCCATGTGAAAAAAGTAGAAAAAGCAGAGTCTGAGCCTGCAAGTCCTACTTCCGGCCCCAGTGAGTTTGGGCCCATTGCTTTTGGGCCTCTGGTGAGGCAGCACTCCATCACAGGGAGGATGTGACAAAGATAAAACAATCTGCCTCGTGGCCAGAAGGCAAAAGAGAGAGAACAAGAGACCAGGATCCTGCATACACCTTTGAGAGCATGGCTCAGAAAGCCTAAACCCTCCCACTCCCCACAGCTCCTAGGGTTCCTCCACCTCCCAGGAGCATCATGAACTGAGCCCAAGCCTTTAACACAGGAGCCTCTGGGGACAGTCACGATCCAAACTTTAGCAGGCTCCATCCTGAGGGCAATCAGAACTCGCAACATAACTTGAAGACCGTTTCACAGTCAGAACCATGTATCAGAAATGTTATTGTCAAAGCATCATGCAGGTTGTTGTATGAATGCATAGGACAATACTGGAGAAAGAAAGACTATTTAGGAAGTTGTAATGGTGGAAACCCTGGCATGCTTCGGTGCATAGGTTATCACAGACTATTAGAAAGAGGAGATGAATTGGATGTTCCTGGCTTGGGTGATCTTACAGGTACTTATACCATCCTTCCAGGGAGACAGCAGATGGAAGAACACATTTGGTCATTGATAGCTGGGAATAAACACAGAAAATCAGATTTTTGTGACTGAGTTAAAAATTCCAAGCGGAAATGAATTAGCATGAAGCAGGTAATTTACAAGTGTGCACAGGGCAGTGTCCTGAGTAGAACATGGATTTAGGAGGTATTATCAAAAAGATGAACATTAAAGCTGTGACAGAGGATGACACTGAGAAGAGAGAGCATGAAAAGAAGAGAGCAGGGAGAGATGTGAGAGAGAAGTGTTTGAGAGATACCAACAGAGCTGGTCTGAGGGACAGGAGGACAGACCTGCGGAGCAGGGGTATAAGAGTGAACAGCTTCAAGGACAAAATAGAGAAAGAAGACCTCTGAAGGGGTGTGGTAACTAGAAACTTACCAGAACCCATAGTAATGGTACTTTAGGGAGGTGCCGGAGGCAATGTAGCAAGTACAAGGCAGGGAAATAGGAGGAAAATGACCCAGAACAGCAGCTCTTTGAGGACGAGAAAGCTCAAGCGATTGCTAGAGACAGCTTCAGGTCAGAAGAGGCCTCACATTTTAGAAAAGAGAGGAGTATTTGATTAAATGGCAGAGGAAAGATCAGATAAAGATAGTCAGGGAAAGACAGTTGAGATATTGGAGAGTAGGGAATGTAGAGCAAGAGGAAGGGATGGAGGCTGGACTGAAGAAGTCAGACCCTTGGGTGAAACCATAAGGTGTGTCTTATTTACTTTTGTTGCTGCTGAGACAAAATACCCAACACCCAAAGTTAAAGGAGGGAAGGTTTATTTGGCTCAAAATTTATATAGTTTTCACTTTATAGATGGCTGTCTCCAAGGCAGGGCGGTGTGGCAGAGGGGCATCGCAGAGGAGAAAGAGTTCATGGCCAGTAGAAGGCAGAAGGCAGCAAGCAGCAAGCAATAAATGACCAGTGACAGCAGCAACTTCTTTCTGTCTCTTTATAGTCTAACTAGGCTGCCTGCCCTTAGCACTCACACCCAGAACATGTCAAACCAATCAGTGAGTTAGTAGCCACACACACTTAATTCCAACATCACACACTCTAAACCCAGCTGCCTCCAAAAGAGCCCCACCCATGAGCTCATGAGGCTTTGGAGGGTCATCGAGACCCAGCCATATCAGAGCGTGAGTGGAAGACACGGGAAGTCAGTGAGCACGTAGGAAGCAGCTAAGAGCTTCTCCAATCTCTCTATTTTCTTTATAAAGCAGGAAACAAAATCTGCTCTTTCAAGTAATGCAGGAATTGCATGGAGAGGTAGGGAGAAGGGAAGAGAACAGCAGCTGGATCCTGGGGCAGGGAAGGGATGCCGGAGGCATGCGGAAGGTTCAGATTCCAGGAGGGCTCGTACATTTGGTTATACAGTCTTTAAAAATGGGTAGACAGACGATCATGAGGGGTTCTGAATACTAAGTCAGGTGAAATTGGTAGTGGCTATTAATGACTGTTTGTTAAGACCTCTGGTTCAGGAATCAAACTGACCTAGTGGGAATGGTGCAGCGTTCAGGAGATTGTCCTGGGAGAGAAGTGGGCTAGGACACGCACATGAGGGCACTGATTTTAAGGGACACTTTACATAGTCTACAAAAAAAATAATCTTCCCAGTGGGAAAGCAGTGGAAATAAACTGAGAAAAGACACGGAAAGAAGCAATTTCTAGTGTGTCTTCAGGGGAAAGGAAGAAGCTGCTGGGGCGGTCCAGGTTCACAGAGCTGAAAAACAAGAGGCGTCAAACTATCAAAGGTGAACAAAGAGACCGAACAGGCAAGGCCTAGCAGGAAAAGCATCAAACGATGACTGGTAGGTTTCACAATGAGGGGTGGATTAGGGATCAGTCTAACAGGGACATTTCAGCCACTGTGGGGCCCTGCAGCCAGGTTGCAAGGTGCGGACGAATCATGCTAGTAATGAAGTAGAGGAAAAGAACGTTTGAAAAGTTCGTGATGAAAAGATGGAAAAGTGGACGATCAGCTTGGGAGAGCAGCGAGAAGCAATGATTGCAAAGTTTTAAGGAGAAAATTAATTGTAGAAAACGGCTGGCTGGGGAAGGGTGTGGAGGGGCTTCACACTGGTGAGAGACTGGGGCATGGAGCTGAGCGCGGGAAAGGGGGGATCTGACAATAAAGGATTCAAGAGGAAGACATGCCAAAGGGTAAAACTTTAAGAACAGGGAAAGGAGAAAGAAGGAAATGAAAAGGAAAAAGACATCAATTTTTTATGTATATGCATGAGATAGCTAAGATGCCTATACTAATTCTACTAGTTCTTGGAAAGAACAGCTAATAGTGTTATGATTAGATCAGTCTTGCATGTCTATGTCTGGTAATCTAAGCAACCCTTTGAAGGTAACAATATGCAATATAATAACCATTGTCAAATTCCTACCATCTTGTT
>PVJX010030627.1:0-21895 GCA_004027295.1 Dolichotis patagonum
CTGTCCCTCCCTGCCAACCAAGGAAACCACCGTGCTGACTTGGAGCGATTTAATTTCATGGCCCTTGCGTGACAATCTGGCACCCGACCACCACCGGCGTGACCGAGGTCACCTCCAACAGTCCTCTGGAGGCTGAGGTCCCGCACAGACTCAGGCAATCGGCTCAGGACGTAAGGACCGAGCCCTGGGACAGGTGGGTGTCGGAAGTCCAGGCACCCTGGTCCTCCGAGGCCCCGTCCAGCTGGAGCTCGGAGAGTCCCGGTGAGGCGGTCATTCCCCAGTGGCCCCGCGTCACGTCCGCGATGTCCACTATCTTACGGCTCTGGGCCCACAGCTGCCGCTGGGGCTCCCAGTCCTGGGTGACGTCCAGGGACTTGGTCTCTTTCTCATTGTACAGGTAGCGGCCACCCAGGCCTTCCAGCTCCAGGCTGACCGCCACGTAGATGGACGTCCAGGCGCCTTCGTCCGGGGTCTGCGGAGAGAAGGGGCGTCAGGCCGTGGGGGGCTCTGAGCATGGCAGCGATGCCCCCAGGACTCCCAGGGACGTGATGGGGACAGGACTGTGTGTCCACGGGCTGCTGAGCGCACGGGGGGGCAGGGAGGAGCAGCATGTCCACTCCGGGCTTGCTGGGCTGGTCCCCCTCAACGGCCCCGCCAACAAAGCCACCCAGCTCCGCCCGTCTGCGAAGAACCTGCACCCCAAAATCGCCAGCACGCAGACCTCCCTCTGCCAGCTCTGAGGAATGGGAGCTCCCGAGGCCAGCGACGGGGTCGAGGGCTGGGGGGACGCTGACCGCAGCGTGCGGTGGGCAGCGCTGGGCAGCTGGAAGAAGCCGACTGCGGCCAGAAAGAGGCCTGGTTTCTGCGCCACCAGCCAGGCGGGCCACGGCGGCAGGGACGGCGGACGCGCGGTCAGAGGGGAGCTGGGAGGCGGGAAAGGAGACACGAGGCCGGGACCTTCCTCGGGGCGCGGGGACACGGGACGCAGGGTGGCTTCCGGCCTCGGACCTGAGGGCTGCTGGACGGCCGCGGGGCGCACACGCACGGGCGGGCGTGGCACACTCACGCACAAAGCCCGCACACGCTCAGGTGTGCACAGACACACTTACATGCACACAGCACTCCCGGGTGTCCGCCGCCCAGGAAACGCAGGTCCACACACGCGCGCACGCAGCCCTGCACAAGTACCCGTCACCTCACACCCGTACACACAGCTGCACACAACCGTCACCCAGGCACACACGGGTGTGCGCGCATGCCGTGGCTGTGTGCACACCCTCAGGGACCCACGCACACGCAGAGCGCTCTGTGCACTCATGTGCTCACACGCACACGCACACGCACACGCACGCGCACGCCGGGACCTGCCCCTGAGCTTTACCAGGGTGTGCTGCTGCACACGCCACGCGCACGGGTGTGCAGGGTCACACTCACGGCCAGGCCCACACGCGGGCTCACGAGGCTTCCGTCCTTGCACACACGTTTGCACACACGGGCACACCCGGATGTGCAGACACTGTGTGCACCCAAGGGCGCTCCTGCCACCGCCGGAACCTCTGCCCGTCGGTCGAGCTCCGTCACCCACTGGGCTGCACTGGGAGAGGCCCGGGCCGAGCAGGGTCCCCGCAGCAGGCAGTGAGGGCTGCGAGCTCGGGGATCCCCCGCTCCCCAGCCCTCCTCTGTGGCCGGGCCTCCTGGCCGCCGGGACAGGAAGCACCATCCGCCAGCAGCCCTTGGCCGTGACAGCTGGGCCGGCAGCCTGCAGACCCCACACCGAAACGCGGCAAGAACGCACGGCCTCTCTGAACCTCAACCTGGGGCTTCCGTCCTCTCTCGGCTCCTGGGCGGCACCGGCAGGGGTGCAGCTCCACAGACGCCCCACCGCGACGGGCTGCTTCCCCTGAGCTCCGAACACTGCCGGCCCCAAACCTCAATACTGGAAGGAGAACGAAACCTTTCCTCTGTCGGAGCGGACGGCCTCGGGCGTTTGCTAACAGCCAGGGGAACCTGAGCGCGCGCCCCTTAGCCAGGGTGCTGCTGGCTGTGCGCTCAATTAGCCCGTCAACTGTGGTCTGATGAATGGACAAAGACCACATGGCGTTTCTGTGTTGTTGGGCACTATGCTGCCATGAAGAAGGGAAGGCTTCAGCCACACAGAGGAAACCGGAGGAGGCTGGAGGACACAGGGCTCGGGGAGACTAACCAGACACGCAAGCTGCAGCACCGCACGGTTCCTCTGACGTGAGAAAGACACAGTAGCATATAAATACAGAGCAAACTAAGACACATGACAGGAGGGAGGGAGATAGAGCTGAGGTGCCTGCGCTGGTCTCTCCCTGACCTAGTCCATCAGGGCCACCCTGTGACATCCCACAGCCCGGGTGGGCGCTGACACCCAGCAGCCCTCGGGGCCCAGTCCTGGAGGCTGAGGTCCCTGTGCTGGTCTCTCCCTGTCTTAGTCCATCAGGGCCGCCCTGTGCCATCCCACAGCCCGGGTGGGTGCTGACACCCAGCAGCCCTCGGGGCCCAGTCCTGGAGGCTGAGGTCCCTGTGCTGGTCTCTCCCTGTCTTAGTCCATCAGGGCCGCCCTGTGCCATCCCACAGCCCCGGGTGGGCGCTGACACCCAGCAGCCCTCGGGGCCCAGTCCTGGAGGCTGAGGTCCCTGTGCTGGTCTCTCCCTGTCTTAGTCCATCAGGGCCGCCCTGCGCCATCCCACAGCCCGGGTGGGTGCTGACACCCAGCAGCCCTCGGGGCCCAGTCCTGGAGGCTGAAGCCCAGGGTCCAGGCGTGGCAGAGCCCGTGTCTGGTGAGGCTGCTCTTGGGTCACAGACGCTGCCTTCCCCCTGTGTCCTCCCTGGTGGAAGGGGTGGGAGCTCTCTGGGCCTCTGTGATGGGCACGGAGATCCCATCCATGAGGCTGCACCCTGGGGACCTCAGCACTCCCAGAGCCCCAGGCGTCACCCACCACCTTCACTGGTGCGGTGCCTCACTCATTCATCCGTCCATGAAACAGATATCTGCTGGGCACTGGCTTGTACTGGACAAGAGTGTGACAATGCAGAATAAATGGATGAGCAGTCTGTTTCCATGGAGATGACACGCTAGGTAAGGACACGGACAAAAGCAGTCTCTCTGAGCTAGCAGTTCCACTACTGGAAATACAAAGGAACAGAAAGCAGCAACCCCAAGAGAAATCAGAACACCTGTGTTTGCAGCAGAGCAACATCACACACCAAAGCCAACAGAAGGAACCAACCCAACCGCCCAGCCACATGGGAACAGATGCAGAAATCATGGGCCACTCACATGGTGTAGTATTACTCAGGCTTGAAAAAGGAAGGCATTTGATGTTTGCCCACAGCACAGAAGTGTGAGTAATACTACGCTCAGTGAAGTAAGCCAGATGGTAAAAGCAGATACCGTGGAATTTCCCTTACGTGAGGCTCCCAGAATCATCAAATCCAGAGAGACAGAAAAAAGATGGTTACATTCCTGAACTTGGGGGACGGGAAGAAACCGGGCATTATTTTCTATCGGGAGTAGTTTGGAAGAACCAAGAGCTCTCTAGGTGGACGATGGCGATGGTTATGCAACACCGTGGATGTATGTCACGCCAGAGAACCGTGCACCAGAAACGGAAAAGATTCTGTGTCAATTAAAAAGAAAATCAGGCCACTTGGCGAAATGAACCCTGAATAGGAACCAGGTCTGCTAAGCAGGCCAGTGGGCCATCACGTGGAGGTGATATTTCTGTTCCGTCCTAAATGAAAGGGAGGAGCACAGTTTGCAGAGATCTGCGGGAGCAGCCTTCTCAGATGTAAACGTTTGCTGGTGTAAGAACCAGCTACTAAGATTACAACGCACGATTCTGCGCATGTCTGTGGATGATTGGCATGTACAGTGGCAAACCGCAGGGGGAAGACCCACCCCCGGATGTGGGCGGCACCAACCAATAGGCTTGTAGCCTGGATGGAGGAATAAGGGACAGGGAGCGGAAGTGCCGCCATCTTGAAAGCGCTCTCTCCTTCCGGGATGAAAGCACGTCTGCTGTCTCTGCCTTTGGCCGTCTGTCTGTGGATCTGCAGGACGTTTGTCTTTCCCGTGCAAACTGACACTGCAGGCTTTCCAGGGCGCTTCCAGGCTTGCAGACTCGAGCTGCCGCTGCATGCTTGAGCCTCCTTGTCCTGCAGAGTCCATGTTGGACCCAGCAGCTCCTGGACCCTGCAGCTCCCCAGGGAGCGTCCGTGGTGGACTGCTGGCCTTCATCCTGCGAGCGTAATCAATAATCGCCCTCGCCTAATGACACGGAGCTTTGATTGATCCTCTTCTTCCAGAAAGCCCTCACCAATGCACTGGGGGAGGAGGGAGACAGTAGCAGAAAGGGCTGTGTTCCTGCCAGAAGATTTGCTGCAAGGGAGATGTGGGTAGAGGACGGCACCACGGTGACAGTGGGAGGTCGGGGGAAGGTGATCGGCTTCTTAGGGCGAGAGTGTGGGGCGTGCAAACGCTGCTGGGAGTAGCCCAGGACGGAGGGGGAGGCTGGTGGTGTGGAAGCAGCAGACCTCCTTGGGTGAGTGCCCTTGACCTCAATGCAAGGTGCTTTTTGCCCTCTGGAGACTCGCCCTGCCGTTCAGGCCCCGCCTGAGTGGGTGGCCTTGTTACAGGTAAGGGGTGCGACCAGGTTACATCAGGTCACCAGGGCCCAGCTGGCCGGGTGTGTCTAAGAGAGACGTCAGGCCACACCCCACAGTCTGTCTCACACCACCAGTCACCCTGAAACTCACCCTGCAGCTTAGGGCCACCTTGGACGGAATCGCGAGCGGACACAAAACTGCTGATGTCTTTTTACTGGAAAAACGCCGTCTGGATCACTGTGTAATCAGCAACAGAAACTGCAGGAGATGGGCCGGCTGCCCGTGAATCCCTCCTCTGTTAACTAGAGATCGGGTGACAGGCCTCAGGCCGACCCGGGCCGCTGGCGTGGAGCGTGTTGTAGCCTGGGCCGGGAACGGCTCGGGCTCAGGAAACCCGTCCACCGTGAGACGACAGGCTGGCGTCCCCGGGCACTGCGCCAGCTTGCGTGTGGTGTCATTGCGGGGCTTAAATCCCTCCCAAAAGCAGAGCCCCCCGAGAAGATCACCACCCACCCAGGCTGCCGCCCGTGGCAGGAACACGCGGGTGGTCTCCATGCGTGTGCAAAACAGCCAGCCCCACCCCTGTCCTGTTTATAAATGCACACACCTCCCGGGTTTGCTTTTCCTGCAGCCGGCGAAAGCCCGCTCAGGGCAGGTGACCTTGAATTTGGAATGGAGCCCCAGTTTGATGGCGACGCAGAGGATGGACGCTCCCCGGGGCCGGAACACCAGGCTCTGTGTGGTGTGAAGGGACAGAGAGACCCACACATCACCCGGGGGCTCGGCAGGGGCTGCCACGTGTCCCTGATCTAATAATCCACGCTGTTATAAACACAGAGGCCGCTGCCGCGCGTCTCCTGTGCTTCCCAGGCCTTCTCACTGCATTCCAGTGCAAAGGGACATTCTCCTGCTTCGTCCTTTAGCATTTCACAGTTGTCTCTCTACTGGTGAAGTGTGGGACCCCAGACCACGCCGTGGTTATGTTCACTCCAGATTTGCAGCTGATGATCAGACCATCAGAGCAGGACGGGTGGGGCGAAGCCTGACCTCGGGTTTTGAAATATTACAGACAGAAAAGCAAAAAAAAAAAAAAAAAGTCAATCAAGCGCCCTGGGACGTGGCAGCCATTGGGAGGATTCCGGGAGGGACGCGGGTTCAGCGCAAGACTGGCTGGGGCGAGTGGGGGTCTTGCTGGGGGAAGGGGCTCATGTTTGCGGCTGGAGGAAGGATTCTGAATCTTATTTTTGCTCAAGAATTCAGAAAGGCACGGGGGGGTGGTAAAGAAAGTGACCCGGAGAGAAAGGGGGTGATGAGCAGCGGGAGGAGCCCCTCCAGCTGGGGCGGGAACCAGAGGAAGGGGTCGGCAGGCAGCAGGAATCGAACTCAGGACCTCACACTTGCCAGGCAGGCGCTTGTGCCACTGAGCTAAATCCTGGCCCAAGGGTTCCGATTTTCAAAAGCATACACTTTGCTCAATAATTTCAGCCCCGTGGAGCAGATGGAGGGGAACACAGGCAGACGTTTGTTGATTTTTTTTTTTTTTTTTAACAAATCTTCAGCACTTCCTCCTCCTCCACGGCTGGCACGGGCAGCACAGAAGGGGAAATACGGTCTTTGGAGAACGGACACCCCAGAAGCGCTCTCGGGAAGATGAGGAAACGGATTCCCGCTGGCCACGCCAGGGTAACGGGGCGAGGGGTCTCCTGGGGTGGGAGTGTCCGTCCGTCCGAGGGAAGCAACCAAGTCACGGGCGCAGCATGCGGGGCCGCACCGCAGGAAGACCGCATCGCCCCGCCCCGGGAAGTCAGAGCCAGCAGGCTGCGGTGCTCGGTGCTCGGGGAGAGGAGCCCTGGGTTCCCGGGGCCTCTGCTGCAGCCCGGAGATTCTGAGTTTGTGAGTGCACTGAATGGCCAACTCAGCGAGGGAGGGTGTGTGTCAGTGACCGGGTCCTGGCACCCAGGGGTTGTCCCTAAATGCCACGAGTGCATGAATGGGTGAAGGTTAGGGGATGCGTATGGCTGCGTGCCGATAAAACTTTATTGACAAACACGGGTGGTCAGTCCGTGCCAATAAACCTTTATTTACACATGCAAGGGGCCAGTCCATGCCAAGAAAACTCTATAAATGCAGGTGACCAGTCCATGCCAATAAAACTTGTTTTATAAATGCAGGCCAACAGTCTGTGCCAATAAAACATTATTTATAAATTCAGGTGACCATCTGTGCCAATAAACCTTTATTGATATATGCAGGTGGCAAGTCCATACCAATAAAACTTTATTTATAAATGCTGGCTAGCACTCTGTGCCAATAAAACTTTATTTACAAACACAGGGGCCGGGGATTTAGCTTAGTGCCATAAGCACCTGCCTGCCAAGCACGTGGTCGTGAGTTCGATCCCTGTTACCAAAAAAACCCCCCAAAAAACAAAAACAAAAAAACCCCACAGGTGGCCAGTCCATGTTAATAAACTATTTATAAATGCAGGCAGCCAGGCTGCACCAATAAAATTTTATTTACAAATGCAGGTAGCCAGACTGTGCCAACAAAACTTTATTGACATATGCAGGTGACCAATCCATGCCAATAAAACTTTATTTATAAACACAGGCAGTCTGTATCAATAAAGCATTATTCATAAATGCAGAGAGCCAGACTGTGCCAATAAAACTTTATATATAAATGCCGGTGAACAGTCCCTGTCCATAAAGCTTTGTTTATAAAAGCAGGTGGCCAGCCTGTGCCAATAAAACTTTATTTATAAATAGAGGCTGCATGTCTGTGCCAATAAAACTTTATTTACAAATGCAGCCTGGAGCTTAGCTTTGTCAATGTACTTTCTTTGCACCCAAAGTGAACCGTGACACTTCAGGTATTTTAACAGTAAAGCAGGAGCGCTATGCAGTGCAGCCGGTGACCTGCCACAGCGCGCATGTAATCGCGCACGTACATGTGGTGGGAGGGAAGCAGTGGGGATGCTCGGTCCCCAGAGAAAATTACACCGTTGGGGCGCCTCCTGACAGAGGACTTACTTCCCTCTGAGGTGACGCTGTGAGGAGGGGTGCGTTTGCCAATGTGTGCCAGGCGAGAGCGTCACCGCCAGTACCGAAACAAAGGAAAGGAAGTTGCCAAACAAGCGGAGACATAGACATGGACGTGGAAGCGACGTGGACAGGGAGGCAGAGACTGGAGCGATGGGGCCGCAGCCCAGGGCCACCTGGCGCCCCGGGGGGGAGGCAGAGGCGGGAGGGTCTCCCAGGAGCCTGGTCTCAGCCTCCCGGACCCCAGGAGTGGGAGGCGGTGAATCCTTGCTGTTTGAGGTTCTCGTCTGCATAACTGCAGAGAAAGCCACGCACGGACAGCCAAGAAAGTGGAGATGTGTCCACCAGAGACGGACGCACAACGGGAACCAAAGAGAGACACGCGGACCCTGCCGGGGACTGAGGTCGGCTGCTGGGGTGACGGAAGCTGCCGCAGAGAAGGAAGAAGGGCGCCCGGGTGTGGGGCTCATTCGATGACTGACTTCCAAACCCCTCCTGCGTCGCATCCCCGGACCACAGGTTTGCCAGGCTGCACCGATAAGAGGCTGGGAACGAGCCACGCGCAAACCCTCAGCCAGCACTGGGGAAAAGGCCAGAAAGTGCCGGCACGTAAGAATAGCGGAAAAATATGACGCGGGGCACCCAGGTCCCGAGTTGAAAGGAAACGTCCTCCCCTAGACAGAGGCGAGGGATGAACGGCCGCTCTGGAGATCACCGGACGGGGACACGCTGCCCACGGCCTCGGCGTCTAAGGTGAGCACAACCCCAGTCTGCCCGATTTGCGCGTTTTCTAAGTGAAAAGCTGGACACACAACAGCCCCGCAGCCGGACGCACGCCCACGAGAACTCCCCCGCACACAGCACGCCCCGCCTCCTTATGGGACAGGGTCTCGCTGCGCAGTCCAGGCCGGCCTTGAACTCGCAGAGACCCTCCTGCCTCAGCCTCCCAAGGGAGTGCTGGGATGACAGGCCTGTGCCCTTCGCAATCCCGTGACTGCGGATGGCCGAGATTGGCCGAGCCGGACCCCAGAGCCACCTCGAGTCTTACCATGACGATCGGCCAGCCCAGGAGCGCTGCACCAGCCAAGGCCCCAGAACACGTGCTGGTAGAGGCTGGTGTCCACCACGCCGGGGTCCACCACGTTGGTGGTCACGTGGCTCCCCTGGGCGTCCAGCAGCCTCTGGTGGTGCTAGGACAACAGGACCAGGGCCAGTTTGCTCTGGGCATAGGTGCCATGGGGGGAGCAGCAGGTCCTGCAGGGGGAGGAAGGGAGTGGAGGTGAGAACCCCATGGCGTTAAGGACCACAGGCCTCCCCACGCCCCCAGCCACGCGTCTGGGCCCAGACCCCACGCCCGGCCACCATGACGTGAGCCTCTTTCCTCCCCACACCCATCCACCATGATGCTCCTCCTTGGAGCAGCCCACCATGGACTGCACCCTCTGCACCGTGAGCCACACTGAACTCCCCTCTTTAGGCCTGTGTTCTTGTCCCCGGCTCCTCCCTTCTCTCTCTGCTTCCCGGCCACCATGATGTGAGCGTCTCTCCTCCCCACACCCACCCACCATGATGCTCCTCCTTGGAGCAGCCCACCATGGACTGCACCCTCTGCACCGTAAGCCACACTGAACTCC
This sequence comes from Dolichotis patagonum, assembly GCA_004027295.1. Taxonomy (NCBI): domain Eukaryota; kingdom Metazoa; phylum Chordata; class Mammalia; order Rodentia; family Caviidae; genus Dolichotis; species Dolichotis patagonum. The sequence goes on from PVJX010030627.1 coordinate 9,311, forward strand.
CCTCTTTAAGCCTGTGTTCTTGTCCCCGGCTCCTCCCTTCTCTCTCTGCTTCCCACCCACCATGATGTGAGCGTCTCTCCTCCCCACACCCGTCCACCATGATGCTTCTGCCTTGGAGCAGCCCACCGTGGACTGCACCCTCTGCACTGTGAGCCACACTGAACTCCCCTCTGTAAGCCTGTGTCCTTGTCCCCGGCTCCTCCCTTCTCTCTCTGCTTCCCGGCCACCATGATGTGAGCGTCTTTCCTCCCCACACCCGTCCACCATGACGCTCCTGCCTTGGAGCAGTGGCCATGGACTGAATTATGCATTCACTGCACCAATTCCCGTGTCCTCTGTCATGTTTCCGTACATGCTCACATGGCACGTTGAACATATCTGTCCCCAAGCCTCACACACACGGAGTCAAGGGTCCAAAGAACAGCATGATGGCTCAGTAGGTGCAGAGAAAGCATTCCGTAAAAATGAGTAAATGTAAGCGGATCAGAGGTCCCCGCAACACAGGGTCCGGATGAGACACCCACAGAGGACGCCCCGGGCCTGGGGAGCTCTTGTCTGCGGGATCAGACACGAGCGGGGCCCGTGCTCCGGATGCCTGGGCCGCAGAGGTGAGGACAGGGAGGAGGGAACCAGCCCAGCAGGGCCAAAGGCGGCAGCAGGCAGCCCCTCTGTGTGCAGATGGCAGACGCCGTGTCTAGCGAACCCTGAAGACGCCAGCACGCCATGCTTAGCGATAATTAGCCCCCTGGCACGGCGGCAGGCTGCAGAACCAGTCGACAAGAACGGGTGTTCCTTTGCCAATTTTCACTTTTCCTGCTAATGGGGCTGGAACCCCGGGCTTCTCCCGAGCCCCCCAGCCCTTCTGTGTGTATATATATTTTTTGAGACAGGGCCTTGCTAACCTCCCGGTTGGCGCACCTGGGCTGCTGCTAGGAACCCTCCTGCCTCAGCCTGCCAGTGCCGGGGGCACAGGTGTGCGCCTCCACCCTCAGCGGGGTAACCTGAATATGCGCCTGTCACGGACACGCTGAGGAGGGGCCAGGAGGACGGTGCCGCCAGCAGCCACCACAGACACAAAATCACAGGCAGCAGGAACTGGCTAAGCTGTGACAGCTTTGGAAAGCTCTGCTCTGGAGCCCAGGGCCCGGGGCCCGGGCCAGAGAGGACGCTGGGAAGCCGTTTTATCGTCGGGTCTGCTTAGGACTTGAGCTCTTTCCCGCCGGCAAAGCACCCTTTACACATGCCACGGCAGGTTTCCATTCTGAGTCACCGGGGCTGCTGCAGGCCGGGGAGAAATGTCTCTCCGGAAAGAACAAAGTCAGCTGTGCACACATAGGCTGCTGGGTGAACCGCGGGCTCGCTGACCGCTGCCCTGCAGGGCCAGGCACCTGCCGGGGCGCAGAGGACCTCGGGGGCTTGGGGAGGAGACAGCACCGCGGGCGGGTGAGCGGGGACACAAAGGCAGGCGGGAAGTGCGGCCCTGCCGGAGGCTGTGCGGACGGATCTGCGCACCAGGCATCAAGGGCTGCTCTCCACGGGGAGAAGGCGGCTCAGACAGCGCCGGGCAGAGCTGAAAGCCAGGAGGGACATGTCACGCGTCCACACGGCCTGCCTGCCTCCCGGGGGCGCTTCTAACAGATTAGTTCTGCAGTGCCTGGCGTCAGAAACGCATGGAGCACAAAGTCGGGACACACACACACACTCACACCTGGTCTCAAACTGGGGCTCCTCCTGCCCCCGCCTCACCTTCCCAAGTAGCTGGGATCACAGACACGCCCCACTAACGTGCTGGGATGTCTTTCATTTCCTTTTGCCTGTTTGTTCTGCAGCAGGGTCTCCCTGGGTAGCCCGGGCTGGCCTTGAATTCAGAGACCCTCCTGCCTCAGCCTACGTGTGCTGACGTTACAGGTATGCGCCACCACGCCCAGACCAAATTTTACATTTTTAGTGTCAATCCGTGAATCTAAGAAGCAATCTCCCCAAAAGATTCTTGATTTAAAATACAAACATTGCCGGGGATTTAGCTTAGTGGCTTAAGTGCCTGCCTGGCAAGCGCGAGGTCGTGAGTTCAATCCCCGGTACCAAAAAAAGAAAGAAAAAAAGATTGTATAGGAAAGGGTAAAATTGATTGCACATTAAATTATAGCAGACTTGGGTTTTGATAGGTCAGAAGACAATAGATTTATGACAGACACATTTTCTATCTATGTGTCCATCTATCGTTTATCTATATCCATGCATCTGTCCATCTATCTATCTATCTGCCTATCATGTCTCTAGTTCCAGTATCCTTTAGTGAGATGAGACATGTATTTCTGGAAGAACTTTTCCACGACAGTACTCATCTTCATTGGTATGAAAGTAACACAGATCATTAAAAGAAATCCAGGCTCAAGGGCCTGAGAAGCAGTAATGAGTCCATATTCCTCTCCTCACCCCGGCGGTAGGTTTCTGACACCGAGGGCGTGAGACGCTGAGGTCTTTCTGTGGGTAACTGTTTCAGCCTCCATACCTGTGTCTGAAATTCCACGTCACGGTCACCCTAACTGAGGAGCACACTTTCCCGTGAGCTGGGTGAGGCATCCTGTGTGGAAACTGCATTAATCGCTCCTCTTCCTTCTGCCTCATTGACAGTGTGACTGCAGCGGCACCAGCAGTCAACGCTCACTCCTGGCTGAGTTATTTCGTGCTGTGTATCACAACGATCACGGGTCTCCTGCGCTACCGAACCATGGACCTCTTTTGGATCAACTCTCTCACAAAGAGTTGGTTTACGGAACTATTGTAACTCTGCAAAATAAGACTCCCCTCATTTGATAAGGCAAAGTCCAAAATGTCCCAAAATACTGAAACTGTTTGAGCCATGAGGAGATGGTACAGGTGGAAAATTTCACACCTGATCTCATGTGACAGGTCACTCTACAGGCAGCAAGGGGCTCCACACACCGTGCATGAAGATGCCTTCAGGCTGCTTGTACAAGGACGTGGCAGTCAGTTTGCCTTCCCTGTGACAAACAACCCGGGAAAGACAATTTAAAGGACAAAGGTCCAATGTGGCTCACGGTGCAGAGGGCGCAGTCCATGGTGGGCTGCTCCAAGGAGGAGCATCATGGTGGACGGGTGTGGGGAGGAAAGACGCTCACGTCACGGTGGCCGGGAAGCAGAGAGCGAAGGGGGAGCTGGCTGTTGTGCAAGAGCTGTCACCGTGAGTTACAGCCTGATGGATGGCTGAGTCTGCCCCATCCGTGATCCAGTCCCCTCAGAAAGTCTCACTCTGTAACACTGGGAAACCAGAGTGTCTTGGGTCTGGCTCACCCTGAATGCACCAGCAGTGTCTCTGTGAGGGACGGAAGGGGACACACAGGCGGCTTCTGGGGAAGCTTCCAGATGAAATGCAAGACAAAGCTGTGTTGCTGTGCTACCATTTTAGCGTCCAACATAACACATCAAAGCATCATGACTGGGGAATGGAATGTGTCTGAGGACAGGACGGTGGCCGAGGGAAGACAGCGCTGAATCCAGCAGGCCTGGGTCTTTGGTATCGGAGGACACAGACCCACACGGAGGGACCCGCGTGTGGGTGCAGGGGGAACCGGGGTCTCCCCACCCAGGACAGGGCCCTTGGGAGAAGACGGCCCCACCCCCGCAGTCTCCGAGGTGGGACTTGCTGGTGTTCCTGTCACCTAACCGAAGCGGGCAGGGACTGGGAAGGAGGAGGCACACACTGTGGGTTTAATTCCACTGCTCAAAAAAGGAGGCGGAAATCCTGAGTGTGGCCTCTGGGATGGCGGCCCGTTTGGAGACAGGGTCCTCCGTGCAGGGGGAGTTCGTGGGGGACCTGGTGACGGGGACCCTGGGGAGCGGGGGACCCCGAGTCCAAGAGCAGGGTCGTCCTGAGGGACGGAACAGGAGCCGTGGAGACAAGGGAGGAAGGCTGTGGGGACGGAGGAAGAGACTGGAGTGGGGGGCAGAGCCCCGGGAGGAGGCAGAGGCAGGAGCGTCTCCTGAGCGTGCTCTGGGGGAAGCGAGGCCTTGGCAGGACGGGGGTGCACTGCCGAGGCACGGCAAGCGTGCTAGCTCTGGTCTCAGTGACCGTCTCATCTATCCGATAACGTCACCGGGGGTGCATTCTCAGGACATCATCGGACCCCAACCTGCCAAGAGCAGGGGAACTGAATCCCCAACGCGTTAAAATATGCTAAACGTAAGATGGCAGGATTGCTAAAGTTATCACATCTATCAGTATTAACCGGGACACGCCACGAGGACTCCCGGGGGATCACGGAGGAGCTCTAGGGAGACCCCAAAGGCTCAGGGGCTCAGAGGGGCCCCGGAAGGGGCTCGGGGTGCACTGAGGTCCGCAGTGGACTAGTCCGAGGCCGGGTCCACTGCAGGTGTGCCGGGAGGTGGCCAGCCTGGCTGGCTGAGGGGGGCACGAGGCGAGGGGGGCACGCAGGCTGTGACGCTGCCTCCCGGCCGTCTTCCCTCCGCCTCACGACTTGGGCCCTGGAGTCAGATGACCATGGACGGAACCCACTGGACGCTGGGCCAGGGCCCGCCCGTCTCTGAAGGGGCAGACGGTGACCACCACGCGGCCCTAAGGGACCGCCGCAGAGGGCGGCTGGGGTTCCCACAGGGTGCAGAGCGGGAGTTTAAACGCCCTGCGGTGGGTCCGAGTCTCCTTCTGCCCGTGGACACAGCACACAGCCAGTGACCCACACGGCGTCCGGGTCCCGAGCCCCACGGCGGCTCAGGGCGGCTCCCCGCGGCCACCCGGAACCTGGGGACCCTCGGCAAGGCCTCCGGGAGCCCCGAGCCGCCCACCTGCCCGCAGGTCTCCCAGGTGGAGCTCGGCACTAGTGTGTGGCCAAGGACACGGTGACCACCCTGGACCTCGACCCGGGGCCCGGACTGCTCCAGCCTGTGCGTCAGGACGTTGGTGAGCAGAAGTGTCCCGGGTAGTTGAGGCCAAGCGTTCTTCAAGTCCGTGCTCGGTTTCCCGCTGGGGCACCATCGTCACGCCCGCTGCGGGGAAGTTTCAGGGACGGTTAGACGGGCCGAGACGGTGGTTAGACGGGGCGAGATGGCGCCCAGGGCGGGCGGGTCCCGGGGACGGGACACAGACACGCGGGGCGCGGGGTCCCTCGCCCTGGCCGACCTCGCTCCTCTGACTCGAGGCAGGGTCTCCCTATGGAAGCCCGCTGGCCTTGAACTGAGGGAGACCCTCCCGCCTCAGCCTCCCCAGGGCTGGCGATGCAGGCACGCACTGCCACGCCTGGCTCGACCTCTCACCCTGATGGCTGTCAGTTTCCTGGTCTGCAGGTGCTGGGAAGAGGGACTGCAGATGAGGCCGTCCCCTCCCTGATCGCGACCTTGAATGTGCCAGTGGCAGTAACTGCCCACTCGGAGAGGGGAACTGGTCCAGGCCGCCCTCAGGCCGCCCTCAGGCGATCTCCGCAGACTCCGCTGTTTCCGGATCAGCGGAGCTAAGGGCCGTCTGGTCCCATCCGTCACAGCAGCGCCCTGGGGGATGTTAGGACGCCTGCACGTGACAGCCCCTCCTCCTCAGAGGGCGGTCAACGGGGATAGCGGCCGAGAAGCCAGGCTGGGGTGGAGGTGTGCGGCTGTATGCCCGGCACCCGGGAGGCTGAGGCAGGAGGGCTGCACGCGGCAATAAGGACTGTCACCCAGTGAGACCGTGTGATATAAAAAAGTTAAAAAGATGAGTAAATCAAGATAGAGGCTCAGGGTTCCACCACAGTACTGGCAATAAAAACACAAAGAAAGAAGGAAGGTAGAGAGAGAGACACAGATTCAGAGATGGAGAGACAGAGACGGAGAGAGGGAAAGAGAGACAGACAGACACAGAGAGACAGACAGAGACATAGAGAGAGACAGAGAAAGACAGAGACAGAGGCAGAGAGACAGAGAGAGATGGAGACACAGACACAGAGATAGAGACAGAGACAGAGATGGAGAGACAGAGACAGAGGTTTGAGGGACAGACAGCAGCACAGTGCTCCACGTGGACGACCCGCACCGCCCCACCCGAGGGCCCCTAGCATCAGTGACCAATCTCGCGGACGGATCAGGACCCCACAGCCACGTGCAAAGTCAGCCGTGTCCTCCCCGCCGTGGTGAGGCCCCGAGGGAAACGCGGGAAGGGCCCACCTGCCCTGCGAGGCCCCCGCCCGCCCCGCACAGCCGTCCCCAGGGGACAGGATCCCCGCGGGCACAGCGGCAGCAGGCCACGGGGCCTGGAGAAAAGCACCCTCGGATTCCTGTGGGCCGGGCGGGGGCACACGCCTGTCACCCCAGCACTCACTGGGAGGCTGAGGCAGGAGGGTCGCTGTGAGTTCCAGGCCAGCCTGAGCTGAGGGGAGACCCTGCCTCAAAAGACAGAAAAACCCCTGAGATGAATAAATAAATAAAATGAAATAAGATACAATTCCCGTGGCAGCAGCGCAGTCCACCGGCAAAAGCAATCCCGGCGGCCAGGGCAAGGCAGGGCGCACTGCCCAGCTGGGCTCCAGGGTCTGTTAGGAGCAGCAGAGGTAAACAGGCGTGGGACAGAGCCGAGGGTCAGGGGACAGCACGGAGGAGGCGGAAACCGCCCCGGGCACCCGCAGCCCGGACCGGGACCTGGAGGGAGGCGCCCAGAACACGCCCAGCGCAAAAGGTCGGCGCCTTGGTCAGTGACACTGGACGCCAGCTGCCCACGGGCGCGGACTCACGCAGAGCCGAATCCCGAGCCTCGGGCCGACTCAGATCCAAACGCACCCGAGGTGGACACGGCCAGGCAGACGCTGCTCCTCCCGGCGAGGAACGGCCCTGCTCCCACGGGCGGCCAGCGGGGCAGCACCCGACCCACTGAGCCCAACGCAGAGCACCAGGCATCAGCACTGGGGACGGCGCGCCCCAAAGGCCCCCCACAGCAGGGCGCAGACACGACCTCAGCACGGGGCAGTAATCCCGGAGGACGGTGCACACGGCAGGAGACGCCCCAGAAACACGGGCCCCACGGGGAAAGTGAGCACACGGGGCAGCGGACGCACGCACTGCACGGCGGAGAGCGTCGGGGCCGTGGGTGCACGGAGAGGACGCCAGTGGCCGTGGGCACCGCAGGTGACAGCCTAAGCAGAAGCCCCGGAGGAACGGCTGCCATCGAGAAACAAGACGGTGACCACTGCTGCCCGGGGCGCGGGGACAAGGGAACCGTCTGCGTGGCTGGTGGGAGGGAAACAGGCAGCGCTGTGGACACCGGCACGGCCATGCCTCCAACAGCTCACGCCAGGAATCCGCCCGGAAGCAGCTCCTGCCGTAGGTGTCTTCCTGCTCGGGCTGCAGGGAGCCACACGCCCGCGTGCAAAGGGGCACGAGTCACCACGGCTACGTCTCGGAAACCCTGAATGTCCGTCTGCAGATCAGCGGGTAGAGGAAGCGTGCTGTCTGCCCGCCGTGGAGTACAACGCAGCCATGAACAAGGAGGCGCTGGAGCTGTTTGTGGCCAAACAGATGCACCCTGGGACCACGAGGCCAAATGAGAGAGAGAGAGACAGAATCAGGCGGAGAGAGGGACACACAGAGTCAGAGACAGGGAGACGGAGACAGACAGAGACACGGAGAGAAAGGGGCGTGGAAAGAGACAGATTCAGAGAGACAGATTCAGAGTTAGACAGAGACCCAGACAGACACAATGACATCTGCGACATGGCCACATCCCATCCCCACGGGGGAACCGAACTGCCTTCCCGAGTGCGGCCCCCCGGGACAGCCCAGGGGCCGTGGGACGGACAGACAGCCCCACCCTGGAGAGACTCCCCTGGGCAGGACCCGCGCGGAGGAGTGGGGCACGGCGGTGCCCGCCTCTCATCCCAGCTCCCCGGAGGCTGAGGCAGGAGGGTCTCCAGCTGGAGCCCGGCCCGAGTGACCTGGGGCGCCCTTGCTGTGGGAGGGACCAGACAGACGCCCACAAAGACCTCTGGGGAAACCGAGGAATAACCACCCCCACCAGGAACTGCACACAGCCGCACGATTTCCCCGCTGCCAACCGCGCCCGGCTTTTTTGCTTTACCCTGAGTCTTACTCCCCTTGTTTGCTTTGTGTTTACCCCTGCAGGGCGGGGCAGTGAACCCCGGCCCGCTGTAAGCCGGGCACGAGCTCAGATGCTGCCATCGGCACTCCCGGGCCACGCAAGGCCACTCCGCTAAGGAGCCCTTCCTGCCTTCCTGCCTCTCTTCCTCCCTCTCCCTTCTTTCCTTCCTTCCTTTTTCCTTTCTTCCATTACTCTTTGGTACCTGGACCCAGGACCCTCACACTAACCTACACCCCAAGTCACTAAATTTTCCAGGTGGGCTCAAACCAGAGATCCTCCTGCCTCAGCCTCGTAGACAGCTGAGATGACATGCACACACTGCAGGGTTTTGGGTGTTTTGCCCCAGGACTGTGACAAAGACTAATTCTGGAAGAATCGCCTCCCCTGCCCTGGCCACGGCTCCTTGTTAGACGTCCGCCTAACATCTGGGGTGACTGAGCCCTACTCTGCCACAACTGGCCCCCCTCCCCGCAGTGCCACTCCAGGAAAATTACCGAGCAGTGGCGCCCGGGCAGCCAGAGTGACCTGCCTGGTTCCTACCACAGCCCCAGCCTGGCTGCGCTGCTGAAAGAGAGAAAAACGAATTACACGAGAGGAGAACAGGACAGAGTGTCACTTGGTGCAATTATCCTTAACAAATGGGCCCCTCTTGGCTTTCCTGGAACTGGCATTGCAGCGGGTACGGGCTGGAGAATTTCCGGCCGCCTGTGCCCAGGGCATAATCTCCGCCGTACTGTACAGGACCGTGCTGTCCCGGGCAGGCTGCCCCTGCCACGGGGCCACGTTTCCCGGGGTGACACTGGTGTTCGCCCGCCGCCTCTGTGGGCTGTGACTCTCAGAGGCCCCGGCCCCCGCTGTGCTTTTGCTGCCTGGGAAGGGCAGGAGGAGGCAGGGAGGCAGGAGGAGGCAGGAGGAGGCAGGAGGAGACAGGAGGGTAACGGCCTCCAGGACACATGCACAGCCGCGGGGAGCGTCCCTGAGGTGTGCCTGTCTGGTCCCCCCGGGGAGACAGAGTAAGGTCCCCGAGACGGTGTCTTGTCCCCACATGAGAGGCCAGTCGTGACCCCAGGTGTCTATGTCCCAGTCTCTCTGCGGAGACACAAGAACGTCTCCAAGAAATCCAGGTTCCAAGCCCCACACGGGAGACGGACAGAATCGTGGCCCCAAGATCTCCAGGTCCAAATCCCAAATTTCTAGACGAAATAATGTCCCGGTGATGGCTGTGGTGGCACACGGCTGTAAATTCAGCAGCCAGGAGGCTGAGGCAGGAGGGTCACAGGGTTAGAGACCACCCCGGGCTACACGGTGAGTTCCAGACCAGCCTGAAATGCATTTTGAGATCCTGTCCAAGAGGAAAAAAGCGTACCCCAAAATGTCCACGTCCTAATCGTCATGGCATAGACAGACAAGTGACCTTAAGACATCTAGGTTCCGATCGCACAGTGGGAGCCCGAATCATCTCCTACAAACATGTCCACGCGGTACCGTCCAGCACCCGTGTGGACGCGGCGAATACGTACCGGCAAACATGGCCCTACGAACAAGCGCAGCAACATTATAGGACGCTGGAAAGGAAGCAGAGTGCCCAGCGTTTCGCTCTGTCCACACAGCTCTGCAGATGTGGGTCTCACACCGACGTCTGCCTGCTCACCGCGTGCAGGGACAGAGCCCAGTGCCGTCCCTGGGGGTCCTGGGGTCGTCCCAGGAGAGTGGGGAGCGCAAAGCAGCGCTGCATTCCTACACCGACAGCCGTATGCCTGTCTGTACGCTGGTCTCCGTGTATCTATTTCCACGCCTGCTCCTCTCTGCCGGCTTCTCCACGGAGTCCTGGCCCAGAACGCAGTGGAAAAACGTTAGGGAAAGTAATCCGATTCGACACGCATCAGTTTTCCTCATCCTCAGTGCCTGAAAAGTTGGAGCAGCCCAGCACTCGGGAGGCTGAGGCAGGAGGGTGCCTGTGCGTTTGAGGCCAGCCCGGGCTACGTAAAGCCCTGTCTGCCAACGGTGGGCCCGAGGGCTACGTCGGAGTCCGCCCACCCCTCCCCAGAGGGTATAAATTCTGCTGGGCGCACTTGGGCACACAGGGTCCAGCCGTTCTGCCTGGACACTGGTCCTCTAGGACAAGGTCCAGCTCTCAGGGGACAGAATCTCAGACATGGATCCAGCCTGCGGGGCAGGTCCCACGCACAGGAGCGTGGCTGGGCCTCTCCGCGAAGTCCGCAGGGAGGATTTCAGAGGCAACGTGCAGGTGCAAAAGTCTGTCCGTCCCAACTTTTCTTTTGCTTTTTTTTTTTTTTGCCTGCTAATCCCCTTGCTGTTCTAGAAAAGGAAAAAAGAAACACAAGGAAAAGACAGAATGAGCAGCAAAGCAGCGCCTCTGGCAGCCCCTGCCGATGTCCCGTCACCTTGCTCTGACTCCTGCCGTGCTTTCGTTCTTCTGTGTCGGTCGGTTCTGCGCTGCTGGGTTTTACTGGATTTTACCGCGTGTGATGGAATTGAGGAAACGAGGTATTCTACGAGGCAGCGTTCATTGCCGGTTCTCTGGTGTGGGCGTCCTGTAATGATTTCATTCTCCTGAATGCGTTTACACTCGTTTGTTACGTCTGCTGTCGTCGTGTGGGAGGCTGTGGACATCTATCTGCAAGAGAACAGGAGACGCCACGCTGGAACTGAGGGACGGCCCGCTCCCCCGGGTGACCCCAAGCGCTCTCTCCCGGAACGCGGGAACCCGGACCTCGGGAGCTCAGCCCGGGGACTTCGGCCAGGGCCACTCCCTGGCACGAGCGGCTCTGTGGGGTCCCGGTGCTGAGCTCCCGGCACTGCGGAAGGCCGGCGTCCCCGCGGACAGCCTCCGCTGACCACTGCACGGCCTGGGCGGGAAGGGGCCGTGCGGGTGGCTGTGCCGTCTCTGTCTGCTCTGCCGCTGCGTCACGGACCCTCTGCCTCCTCTGCAGATTCCCCCCGCGTGACCCGCCCCGGTGGACCCCACCACACACCAACCCCTCGGGGCCTCTAATGATATCAGCATCGCTGCAAAGCGCTGGGCTACGATGCTCATTTCCTCGACAAAAAGACACCAATGCATCTCTAAAGCAAACTGGAGCGTGCAAAAGGGATGCGCACCCCGGCAGCCGCTCCCGACTCCCCAGGGGCGTCGATCATGGGAAAGCCACGCGGCACCTCAGCAAACAAGCAAGCAATAAAGCTCCCGGGTGGGAAGTCCACGGCTGGCCCGCGGTGATTCCACAGGACCTGACGGCACCCTTGCGCCAGCGTGGGACCGCGGTGTCCAGAATCTTCCGCACAACTGGGGCTCACGCGTGCAGGCGGCGGCGGCTCAGCTCCGGCCGCGCGGCTGTCTCTACCAGCCCCGGCCTTGCGCCGAAATTGACCCCAGCTGTGGGCCGCACTCACCGCTGCGGACCAGCACGTGCAGGGGCAGCCCCTTCATCCCGAACTGCTGGACAAACTGCCGGGCGGACCGCAGGGAAGCCAGATCGCAGTAGGGAAATTCCACTGCACAAGCAAGAAAACACCGGTCAGGGTCCAAACGGGTGACGGGTCAACAGCGTGGCATGTGTCTCGTTAAGAACTAGCGTGGGGTTAAATAACCGAGGAGGCAGGCACGGGTGAGCCAGTGCCAGCCCGAGAGCTGGTCGTCTTCTGGAGTGTGAGCCTGCCACCTGCTCCTGGCGGGGGGGACACGGGGAGGAGGCGGGTGGCACTCACTGTGTCCTTTCACCGGCAAGACAAGAGCAACTTGTGCACGGAGCTCCTACGCGGACGTCCGCTATCACTTCTCAAGGCCCGTTAATATTCATAGGAAGCTCACGAATCTTCCGGGTGACACAGCATGTGTGCTGATGCTTCTGACACATACATTTCCGAAGAGGTACAAAACGCCAAGACATGTGTTAGGACCCAGAGAACACTGTCTAAGTAAGCCAGGTCAGCCTCACTGGACTCCTCGGCATTGGGTCCGCGAAGGCACTGCCGATGGGCAGCTGATCACGAGAGAGAACGTTCAGACTGCTTCCTGCTGAAGGGACACAGACACAGCGGCCAGAAAAACCCCAGGCACCACTCCCCCCGAAAACCCCTCATTCTGGATGAAACCTTCCAGGTGGCTAAGGGGAATCAGAACGACACACTCTGCTCTTCGTTGTCTAATACTGAAGTAAAAAGAACACACACACACACCCCCCTTCATTTTAACTCTTTAAATACACAAATAGTCTCCCAAGTTCCCTTGCAATTGATCAGCCTTTGAATCATTAGGAAAATATAAGCAACACCCACAATTTAAGTAAAGGAAGAGACGTTTAATTAGGCTTATGGTTGCAGAGGGTGCAGTCCATGGTGGGCTGCTCCAAGGAGGAGCATCATGGTGGACGGGTGTGGGGAGGAGAGACGCTCACAGCATGGTGGCCGGGAAGCAGAGAGAGAAGGGAGGAGCCGGGGACAGGAACACAGGCTTAAAGAGGGGAGTT
>PVJX010030628.1:0-21875 GCA_004027295.1 Dolichotis patagonum
ATTCCATACAAGGTTGTTTCATGTGAATTCCCTATATGTGACAATATGGACAGCTATTTGGAAGAAAACAAGAGTCAATATGATAGAGAGTGAATATCTCCAATTGTCTAGTTTTGAAATTTTTTTTACATTGCTTTCTTGTGATCCACTTTGCTCTGTTTTGTTGTATTTAATTTTACCCTTTTGATATAATTGCATGTATATTTGAATGGGTAAGATGGATGACCATATTGCTGTTTTTGTCAGATCGTGGAGCAGAGCTGTTAACAGTCTCACTGTTTGAATGTCTACTTTATATGTTTTAACTTTGTAATTTGAACAACTATTTCCAAGAAGTCAATATGTAATTTGGCAAGTAATAATTTCTTAGGTTTTTTGTTGTTGTTGTTTTCCTTTTTTCCTTGGAATACTGTATTGTCACTACCCTTTATTCTGTTTTGTTTTGTTTTTTTTCTCTTTAAATCAAATTATTTAAAAAAAAAGAAAATCTCTACTCTCATAGAGTAGAAAACAGAGGAAATGGATAGATTTCTAGAAACATTTGAACTACCAAATCTCAACCAAGAAGATATAGCAATTTTGAATAACCCAATATCAGCTATTGAAATTGAAAATGTAGTAAAAACTTACTATGAAAGAAAAGCCCAGGTGCTAATGGATTCATGGCTGAATTCTACAAGAAATTTAGAGAAGATGTGATGCCAACACTCCTTAAACTCTTCAGTGAAATTGAAAAGAAAGCAATCCTCCCTAATTCTTTCTTGGCAGCAAGTATTACTCTCATACCAAAACCAGAGAAGGACCCAACAAAAGGAGAACTATAGGTCAATCTCACTAATGAACATTTATGAAAAGATTCTCAATAAAATACTGGTAAATATAATGCAGCAAATCATCAAGAAGACTATACATCATGACCAAGTGGGGTTCTTTCCAGGAATGCAGAGATGGTTTAACATACGCAAATCAATAAATGTAATACACCATATCAACAGTGCCAAAAACAAGAACCACATGGTCATCTCAATAGATGCCAAAAAAGCTTTCAATAAAGTCCAACACATGTCCATGATAAAAACACTTCAGAAACACAGAATACATGGTATTTACCTCACCTTATAAATGCCACCTATGACAAACCAACAGCCAACATTATACTAAATGGACAAAAACTGAAAGCTTTCAATTTAAAATCAAGAACAAGACAACGATGTCCACTATCACCACCCTTTTCAATATAGTTCTGGAAACACTAGCCAGGACAATCAGACAAGAGAGAGAAATAAAAGGAATAAAGATAAGAAAGGAAGAATTTAAATTATCACTATTTGCTGATGACGTGATACTCTATATAGAAGACCCAAAAAACTCTATTAAAAGAATACTAGGGCTAATAAACAAATTCAGCAGTGTAGCTGGGTACAAAGTCAATGCTGAAAAATCAATAGCATCCTCATACACAAATAAGAAATTCAACAAAAGAGAAATTATGGAAATATCGCCCTTCACAATACATCTAAAAAAAATGAAATACTTAGGAATCAACCTAACTAAGAATGTAAAAGACCTATATGCTGAAAATTATACTATGCTAAAAAAGGAGATTAAAGAGTACAAGAGATTAAAGAGTACATTAGAAAATGGAAGGATATCCCTTGCTCTTGGCTAGGAAGAACCAACATTGTGAAAATGGCCATACCCCAAAACTGTTATGCAAGTTTAATGCAATCCTAATCAAAATACCATTGGCAAACCTCACAGATCTAGAGAAAACACTCCTAAAATTCATTTGGAAACAGAAGAAACCTACTATAGCAAAGGTAATTCTGGGCAATAAATGCAAGGCTGGAGGCATCTCAATTCCTGAGTTGAATCTGTACTACCAAGCCACAGTGATAAATTCAGCATGGTACTGTCAAATAAGTAGACCTGAGGATCAATGGAACAGATTAGAAGATGCAAGTATAAGTATAAAGACACTCAGCCACCTGATATTTGACAAAGGGGCTAAACTTGCTCACTGTAAGAAGGATAGCCTTTTTAATAAATGGTGTTGGAAAAATTGGCTCTCCTCATAAAGAAGACTGAAACTAGATCCATGCCTATCACTATGCACAAAACTGAATTCTAAATGGATCAAAGACCTAAATATTAAAACAGAAACACTAAATCTACTGGATGACAAAGTAGGTAGAAGTCTTGGAGACATAGGGGTAAGGCAGAGAATTCATGAACAAAATGCAAACTGCAAGGGAAATGCTTCAGAGAATCAACAACTGGGATCTCACGTTATTGAACAGTTTCTGCACTTCAAAAGAAATCACCACCAGAGTGAAAAAAAACCACACAGAATGGGAAAGAATTTTAGCCAACAACCCCTCAGACAAAGGACTTATATCAAGAATATCTAAAGAACTGAAAAACATCAAGCCGTCCAAATTCAAAGACCCTCTCCAAAAATGGGCATCTGAGATGAACACACCATTCTCAAATGAAGATTTACAAATGGTAAGTAAATACATGAAGAAATGTTAACCACCACTGGTCATTTGAGAGATGCAAATTAAAACAACATTGAGATTTCACCTCACTCCGGAAAGAATAGCTGCCATCAAGAAATCATCTGATAACAAAGGTTGGCGAGGCTGTGGGGAAAAAGGAAAACTGTTCCACTGTTGGTGGGAAATTAGGCTGGTGCAGCCACTATGGAAATCAGTGTGGAGAATTCTCAGGCTAGGATTGGAAGCTCCATTCCCCAACTGGGTATTTGTCCAGAAAAACTGAGAAGGTCATATCGCAGTGATAGATGTGCACCCATGCTGCACAATTTTTAATAGCTAAATCTTGGAAACAACCAAGATGTCCATCAACCACAAGTGGATGAAAAAGATGTGGTATTTTTATACATGGAAAATGACTCAGTCACAAAGAAGGATGATCTTGAGGCCTTTGTAGGTAAATGGAGACAACTTGAGACACTCCTCATTAGTGAAATAAATATCATATGTATAAATATCACATAGTGTCTCTAGTGTAAAAAGTAATAAGAAATGTAGGAGTAATAAAACCCAAAATATGTAATTGCTACTGTAGAAAAGACAGGAAAAGAAAGTGCTCTAAAGGATATAACTGCATATATGTTTAAGTGTGTAAGATAGATGACCATATTATTTTTTTGTTAGATCATTGAGCAGAACTGTTAGCAGTCTTACTGTTTAAATGTCTATCTTGTATGCTTTAATTTTGTAACTTGAACAACTATTTCCAAGATGACAGCATGTAATTTATCAAGTAGTGATTTCTTAGTGGGGTTTTTTTGTTGTTGTTTTTTTCTTTTTTTCCTTTGGAATTCTGTATTGTTGCTACCCATTTTTCTGTTTTGTTCTGGTTTTATTTCTTTTTAAATAAAATTTAAAAAAAAATTAACGATGATGTTGTTTTGAAATCCTGTATTCCCCCCCCCCTTTTTTAACACCAGTACGGGAGATTGAACTCAAGTCACACACCTGCAAGGCAGGTGCTTATACTGCGAAGCTAAATCTCCAGCCCAACTTTTTTTTAGTTGTTATTGTTCTCATCATTTGGCTCTTGTTTTTATTGTGTGTGTGTGTGTGTGTGTGTGTGTGTGTTGTGTGTGTGTTTTGTTTTGTTTGCTTGATTTGACTACTTTTTAATTTTTCTGTGCTTTTTTCTTTAAAATAAAAAAAAAATCCGTGATGAATAGCAGATTATTTTACAGAACTAAAATAAAACATAACTGGGGATCAAAGCCATGACCTTTCACTTGCCAGGCAAGTGCTTATGCCACTGAGCTAAATCCCCAGCCCTAGTACTAAAATTTAATGAACTAATGAGTTAAGACAACAATCCGTGCAAAAATAAGAATGAAATTTAATTTCTTGCTATTAAGTCAACAAAACAAATTAGGAAAGATTCTATTGCCATATGATTCAAACTACTTAACAATTTAGAAAAGACATTATTATCTAGAAAGTAAACAGATATGTGCTGCATGTGGAGAAGGGAAGATATAAAAGACAAGCCACATAGAAATCTTAGGGCAGTACAACCAATCTGTGTGATTCTCTAGCAATGAATAACTCTCATACGTTTTACAAAGACAATAAAGTAAACAGAACTAATACTGAGTTTTTTATGTAAAGTAAACACTTTTGTTGACAATGTAGTGCCACATAGATTCAACAATTGTAAAATAAGTTACCCACTGTTAGGCCAGTAGGTGGAAGAGTTTACAGTTATGATAGGTTATGCAGTATACAGTTACAGTCTGTAGTATTGACCTAGCAGAATATTTCATGAATGTGCCCCTCTGGAAATACTTAGAATAAAGAATTCAACCTTCCCCAACAAAGGACCCTTGTGAATAGAACCTATGATCTTGACTAATGAAAACTGTGTTAATCACTTTCCTATTGCTGATAGAAAATACCCTATAACTACAGTTGTTTTGACTCATGGTTTCAAAGGATCCATTCCATAGTTGGCTGGCTGCAACCCAGAAACTCCATGAAGGAACAGCAAAGCTACTTACTTTATGGTAGTTTAGCAGAGTACAGGGAAGAAGCACATCAAGAGATGTACCCTCCAAAGGTTGCCTCCAGTGATCCGCTTGTAACGGGGCCCCACTTGCTAATCATAAATTCTGTTATGAACATTACTGAATGAATCTACTGATGAGTACATGAGTATAAGGACTTCATCATGTAATCAACTCTCTAGGAGTCTTTTATTTCATTCAAATTTATGATTAAACTTTATTGTAACAGAAACTACAAGATAAAACATGTGCCTGTAGTAATTTGCTAAGCAGCAACTCAAAATTAATACATGCACTAACTGTTAACAATTTAGGATTAACAGGAAAGTTTCATAAATCTTTGACAAACAATACAATACTCAAAGAATTTCTTTTTAAAATATGTATATTCTAAAGTTTCAAATTTTAATTTTGAGAAAGGAGTACAATAAAGGTAATTATATGAGCAAATAATTTAAAAAGGAATAAAAACCAAAAGCTGATAAATTCATCACCTAGCATAATTTTCTATTAAAATGAAGGAATTGGTTAATATTTAAAAGCTAACATTAAAGTTATTACATTAATTAGAAAAAAATAAATTAAAAAATTTCTGCAAGTCCAGGAAAAAAATCTGATAAAAAACATACCAATTATGAAAAATTCCACCAACTTGATGAAACTCTGCCAAAAATATATTCAACTTTATCCTTAAGTATAAAATATAGTCATTTCTCTTACTGTAAGCAAAATAACAGCTTGGCCACTTATGTAACTCATAATCAGCAGGGTACTAGAAGTCCTAGCCAAAGAAATGTGTTGAAAAACCAGATAACAAAAAGTACAAAGTAAAAAAGAAAAAAAAGTGATAAAAATATATCACAAAAAGTAATGCAGAAAATACAGGGAACTCAGTATTTAACTTCTTTAAATCAAAATTATTTACCAGAGCCACTGTATTGAAGCATAAAAACTAGCATTCTAAATAATGAAGTATTACTACAATAAACAGTAAGTTCCATAGATCATAATCAATGCAAGCAAAATGATATATTATGAAGCTACAAAAAGTTTTCAAAATTTAATGAGAAATTATTTTAAATATTTGTACGTATCAGAATTTGCAATGAAAATTTAAAATTCTCCATAATGTCAAAAACATAGTGGTTAATGTTAAAATATATCTCAAATCTGGAAAATATTTGTATGAGATGGAATACAACTGTTAACTGCACAAAGAAAATTCCATATCAATAAGACTAAAGACATACATCCCAGCTAAGAAAACTGAACAATAAAAAAGGAAAAAATCAACATTTAAGTGCAAGAAAATAAGTGCAAAGAATTAGAATATGGCAAGTGATACATGACAGTATGGTTGAAACCAAAGAAAGGATATTACATTTGTTTAGGAAGAAAAAAGGAGAAAATTCAAGCTAAATTTTATAAAGAAAAGTTTAAGATAAAATGACTTAAAATGAGTAATGAAATGAGAACAAATTTCTAAAATGAAATCTGTAGAATACCATGTTTGTGAAGAGCATGAAAGTAAGAACAGGCACTAAAAACAAGACCTTTTATTACCCATTTGTCCTGTACCTGGTCATGTACTAGATTCTCCCTTCATAACACTGTGCTACAAACATCTTAATAGCAGATATTATATCAAAATAAATTAATTAGGTATACAAAATTTAAAAAGTTAGAGAAAAAAACCACTGAAGCGCACAATCACAGTCTTTTTTTTTTTTTTTTTTTTTTCCCAGGGCTCCAAATCACACACCTGCCAGGCAGGTAGGTGCTTGTACCACTGAACTAAATCCCAAGCCTCACAATCATAAGTCTTAATTGATTTAAAAACTCCTGTTTTAAATACTAAATAGACATTACTGTAAGTGTGGCTTTAACAAAGGCAACAAAGTAACTTAGAAAAGATTGTAGATATAAGAAAACTGAAATAAAACATCAACTATGGAGTAATGGATGACATTTACGGTTTTACAACTATTTGAAATGACTAATATGAAGAAATGAAAATAAAAAAGCTTATATAAAAATAATTATATGCATATTTAATCTGGATTGATTTTATATTTATGTCAATTAAATACTCAGTGTATGACTCAGCTTCCTCATTGCTGAGACACAGTACTGGATGTACACAACTGAGTAGGCCCAGAGGGCACAACATTGGGTTACAGCAACTCCTCTGTACATTTTCTAATGTAAATTTGTATTTTAGCATAATACTAGGCAAACATATGTCTCAGAAGCTGTGCCTGGGTAATACAGAAAGCAACTTTTATGTTTAATTACTTGGTATAATGAATGGCCAGGTGTGTGCACATGTCCAAAAGTGTCAAACTGGAATTATTATCCAGATAGTGCACCAACTGGTTTTTAATATATTTACCTGAGTCTCATGCAGATGAGACTCAGTAGTTTTTAATATATTTACCTGAGTCTCATGCAGATGAGACTCAGTAGTTGCACTTGAAGAAAATAAAGACTCATTGGTGCATTCACTCACTTGGCAGAACAAGAAGGTGTGCACAGAAGCTCTGAAATAGCAACAGGTGAGATTTACCCATAAAATGCTCATTGCTAAATTTCTGTACATTTAGGATTTGTTTTTCAAAAATTTTTCTTTTCATTTTTCTTGTAAATGTAGCTCAGTTCACTAAAATGGCAAATGGAAAACCAGATTTGCAAATTTTGAAGGAAGTGGAAAGTGAATCACCAGATTATTCATGCATGGATGATGAAGATGATAATGACTTTGATACTGGCTAGGTGAACCAAAGTTCCCATGACAGTGAAATGAAGCAAGAACTGACTGATACACACACAGAGGATGCGGACCTCCTTGATCTATGTGATGAAGAAAACAGCAATGTAAAAAATTTGACTAGTCAAATTGTTCAAAATTGCCACACAACTTATCCAATGTTAGAATAAGATCTAAAAATACAGTGAGGATTTTGCAAGAGTGAAATCTATTGGACAGAATTGACAGCACTGCCATTTGGTTTTAAAAATTGTTTGTAAACCATGAAATGGTACAAATGTAGTAAAATACACAAATACTGAAATACAAGTAAAATGTTCTGTATTTATCAATAGCCATACTCAAAAATATATTCATGCCTTTGTCTGCATGTCCTCATGGAGATTGGACTTAGGACCTCTTGGCTGCATTTAACTTGGAAGATATCTTGGTATCTTTTTTCTTGCTGTGGGTTACATTGGTGGTGGTAGATTGGAATTAACTTGTTGGGATTCCAATGACATCTCAATGGGATTACAACTATAACCTTTTTGTTTGTGAGGAAAACTAGAAAGAGGATTACAATACTTGAATGACTGATCTTGATATTTGGGTTTACAATAATCTTTTAATGTTAATAATTGCTTCACTGAATGTAGTCTTAATTTTCACTCATTGGATATTTTCCAATGGGAAAGCAGAGACTAAGATGACACCCAAAGCTATGAGGATGTGCCACCTATTCATGAGATTTAGCATAGAGCTACAGGGTGCAGAGCGGTCCAACACTGCTATAAATACACAAACACAGCCTGTGGGAGATTGAGTCAAGAAACTCACCACAGACTGTTATGTACATGCACAACTAAATCATGACAGATGTGAAAGGAAATCAATGGCGATACTGTTGGTGCAACTGGTTATTTGTACAATGTCTTCCATGTTCACCTATGTTGTTACACACCACAGCACCTCCTATTTTGATGAAGCTGAATGATACTTCCCTTTGCATGTACACTATGAAGTCTTTAACAAGGTATCCATTGGGAACAGAAAATAATCTGGAGGAGCTAAAGATGGCAGACCAGTAAGCAGCAGGATACGGAGCTTCTCTAAGACAGACAGCTCAGATGCTGGAATAAAAAATCCTTGACAGGTCTGGACAGAGGGAGATGGATTCTCTCAACCCAGGAAGAAACTGAAGGGAAAAGAGCTGGTTAAACATGAAGTCCCAGAGCTACCATTAGAGAAGTTAAGATTAACGGTCACTGCACTCTCCACAAGCCACCTGAATTTGTGCTCCTGAGACTGGCCTGAGCACCCAAACTTGCTCCGATGTGACTGGCCTGAGCCATCCCACATGAGGAGCTGAACCATCCCACACATGACTTGCCAGGAGCCACCTTGAAATTGTGCCACAGCCTGGTGGAAGTCAGAGGCCAGGGAGCCCAATGAAGCCAGTGAGGGACCTGCATTAACTGGTGGACCCTCCACAGGAAAGGGGCGACAAACTGGACAACATGTTGGAGTCGGGCAGAACAGGCCCGAACTAGGAACACTAGTGACTTCAGTTGGTTGCTGCTCTCCCAGAGCAGATTGGTGGAATCTGCTTGGTCTGGATCACACCCCTGGCCCGTACCCAGTAAGTCATCGAAAACTGATTCCCTATGTGCAGCACGCACAAACGCAGTGAAGGCCCCCAAAGGTTGACTTGGCCACAGGGGAGAGGGCAGCATATGCTGCCCATGCTTACACCTCAGTGACCAAAAGCAAACTAGAGAGGGCAGAAACCCCTGGCCAGCATGTTTCAGAGGGACTATAACCAACAAGGAAAGGGGCTGGGAACTCCACTATACACTTGTATGGAAGAAACCAAAAACATGACAAGAGAAAGAAATAAGAAATAGTCCCCAGTCCCCAACCCTGAGAATATTGATCCAGGAGAGGTAAGTACAAAAGGTATTGAGGGCAGGAAACATGCAATATCAAACAAGGCATCTTCAGACATTAAAAGATATCTTGAGGACCACTTAGAGAAGCTCAAATCTGAAATACTAATTCAAGTAAAGCAAGACATAAGTAGATTAGTAAAAGAAATGCTAAGCACCTCTCAAGAAGACACAGATGGAAGAAAGGCGGAACACACAAAAAAGAAGAGAAATGTTTGATGAAGAATATAAAGAAATCCTAGAATACACGAAGTAGATTCAAAGAGCTTACCAGGAAATTAAAAACTCCATTGAAATCTGGCAAAATAGCTTGAAAGAAACTAAGGATGGACTATGAAAATTTGAAGACAGGTTTGCAATGTGTGATCATGAAAGGGACGATCTCTTTAAAATAACAAGGACAGGCAGTAACAATACAAAGGCTAGAAGGTGGCAAGAGGATCTACAACCTAAGAATAAAAAACTTGAATGAAGAAGCAGGAGTCAAAACAGAAGAACTGCAAAGGCTATTCACAATAATAATTCAGGAAAACTTCCCAAGAATAGTAAAAGGAAATGATATTCAGATGTATGAAGCATACAGAACTCCAGCAACCTACCATCAAAACAGCCACACCCAGACACATAATAATCAAGAAACCAGAAATTCAATATAAGAACAGAATACTGAAAGCTGTCAGAGAAAAGAAACAGATCGCCTGTAAAGGAAAACCCATCAAAATCATAGCAGACTTCTTGACATAGACCATCAAATCAAGAAGAGCTTGGAGTGAAGTAATTCAAGCACTGAAAGAAAATAACCTCTAGTCCAGATTGATGTCTCTAGAAATTAATGTTTCCATGACAAAGAGAAACTGGGAAAATTTATGACTACCAATCCAACTCTACAGAGAATACTGAAGGATAGAGAGAGAAAAATAAATGCCAGGATTTCAGGAACAGTGGCAGAGAGGTCTCAATGAATGGGGCAGACAGTGGAATGAAGGAAAAAAGTAGACACCCCTTGGCAGAAAAATAGCATAGCAGAAATGAGGCAGAGAAGGTTGGCTATAATCTCTAACATAGATGGCCTTGATATAACTAAAGAAAAAAAAAAAAGAAACACAGGCAGAGTAGATAAGGAGATAGGGTCTACCGAGATGCTTTGTATAGGAAATATAATTAACCTGAAAAGGGTTTATGGGCCGAAAATCAAATATGAGAAAACAATGCTCTATGTGACATGGAATCAGAGAGAAATAAGGGCAACTCGACCAACACCTGCAGATAGGTTTGAAAGACAGGATATTTATGTGCAGTACAGAAGTACTCAGCTATAACAAAGGAAATCCTTGAGGCTTTGTAGGTAAAAGAATACAACTTGAAATCAAGTCCAGGAATGAGAAGGTTTGGAACCACTTAGGTAAACAGCAGTTTGTCCCCCCAATCTTAAAGCTGAAGGAGTTGGTGAGACCCAAAATGTGCAGTGCACCCTGTGGGAGTGAAAGGGGAGGAATTGTCTAAAAAAAGAAGGCAGAGGATACTGTTAATAGTGTATCAGGATCTAAAACCCACATTACTGACACTGCTCTGTTTAGATAGATTATATTCTGTTCCAGTTTGTCTACTTGTACTAGATTTGAGGGCACAGACAGCTATCCCAAAAATAGCAGGGTATAGTATGGTAATCATCTTTAATTTCCTATTAACTTAATCTGAAGCCCTGTATAATTTACACTGCTTTATCATGACTGATATTAATTGAATCTGGTGTGTTAGGTTGCTGTTTTGTATTGACAGATTTTATTCAAATCTGTTATGATTGATAGTATATAAGCCTGCGAGTACAGGCAACCACACTAAAGATGACACGATTTACTAGGATACCCACTCTGGTTTGATTATTACTTGCTTTTGAAGTTTTACACTGTGTACAATATTTTGTTTTTATTAATATTGTTAGGTACTGCTATATTCAGTTATACTATGCCTGATGATATGGACAATTTTATTGAAGATAAGAAGAGACAACACAGTAACTATTGTAGATCACCTTGTACTGTGGTTTTATATGACATTTTTGTTTCATGTTTCTATAGGAATTTGTTTTGTTTTGTCTTGCTATGCTTTGTTTTTTCCTATAATACAGAAAGGATAGAAATACATGTAGAGACTCATGCATGTGCAAACCTATAAACAGTTTATGAGAACTGAGTATATAACAAATGATTAAATGAACAATTACTTTGAAGAAAAAGAGACACTAAGGTACCCAGTGCTGATTCTGTGGTGTCATGAAGTGACCAGCAATACTATTATTTTTTTGTTCAGAGTGATTTTAGCCTGTTTTGTTTTGTTTAAGTTCAACATACTTGAAGGTATGGACAGCTATTTTGAAGAGAATGAGAGACACTATGACAGCCATTGTTGGCTTCCCTATTGTCTGGTCTTGAAGACCTAAAATGGCTTCCTCATCCTGTTCAAATCAGTTCTATACTATGTTGTTTCATGTGAATTCTCTGTATGTGAAGATTTGAACAACTATTTGGAAGAAAACAAGAGACAATATGATAGTGAAGATCTCTGATTATCTTGCTTTGAAATTTATGTCTTTAACACTGTTTTCTTGTGTTCTGTTTTGTTGTGTTTAATTTTGCCCTCTTTAAAATAAAATTTAAAAAAATAAAATATATTCATTATGACATCTCACTAGCTGAACTGAAGGCATTCAAAGGTCTGCTGTTCTTAGCAGAGCTTTCCCATGGTAATTTCAGGAATGCAAAAGACTTATGAAAAACCAATGGATGTGAACTTGAGGATTGTAGAATAAAAATGATGCTGAGGCACTTTCATGCCTCATGAATTTCCTCCAAAATTGCCTGAGGTATGATAATAAAACCATTTGCCAAGAAAAAAAAAAAGAAGAGACTATCTGGTTGCTATTCTCTCATTGGTTGAGAGAGTTGTGAATAATTTTCAAACAATTTGTACACCATTGAATATGTGATTATTGGTGAATATCCTGCAGCATATCATCATTGCTATACCTTCAGGTAGCATATACCAAAAAAAAAAACCCTCTGCAAAATATGACATAAGATTTTATGCTCTTGTAGATGCAAAGACATATTAGCTTTCAGTTTAGACATTTATCCTGAAATTCAGTCAGCAGGTGTTTATTTATGCATTAGTAAACCTATGATTCTTCAAATGAACTTGCTGCTCCTATCTTCAAAACTAGTCCAAAGGTAACATTTGACAATTGGTTTACCAGTTTCCCAATGATGCTGTATTTGCTACCAGAACACAAATTGACCAGTGCAGAAACTGTACACAGGAACAAAGCAGAACTTCCAAATGAAATTTTGCAATTTTGAAATGGAGAACTGTATAGAACAACCTTTGGATTTCAGAAAAATATAACAATGGCTTCGTATATGTGAAAGAAAAAACCTGGTATTGCTAATGCCAACATTGCATCATGAGGGAAATATTGATAGGGAAAGCTCAAGAAAATGGGCCTGAGACGGAAAATTTCAACAACAAAATCAAAGGCAGAGGAGATGCTAATGACTTGCTCAGCAACTATGATGTCATTTGAAACATAAACCGTTGGTCATTTGTTGCACTGCACTTGATCCTAAACAACTGTGACCTAAATAGTTTGCTAGTTTACAATGAAAGTAACAAGTGCAAAATAACACAGAGAAACTTTCTGAGAGGACTGGGACTGTAACTCATAGCAGATCATGGACAACAGAGGAAAAAGAAAGTGTTTCTGCCCAGAGAGCAATACAAAACAAAGTGGGAGCACACTGGAGAGCTGACAGCTAAATGAGCAGGTGCTACATGTGAACACTTACTGTAACAATGGGGAAAAAAGTTAACTTTGCCCCTACAAAAAGGGACAAGAAAACAAAACATATGTGCTGTCAGTGTAAGTTATACTTGTGTATAACACATGAAGTTGTCATGTGTGAAGTCTTCCTTGGATGTGACAATGGGAAGATTATTTCTGTTGTAGACATTCACTTGTGTTTACACTGTAGTTCACATGAGTTTTGATATCTGATGTAATCTTTTAGGTTTTATAACCAATTAAATAGCTGATGTGAAAATGTTGATGTCTAGTCTAAGCACTCACTACATAATTGATATTGTATTTTATTGATACCTTATGTTCCTGTGAAGTCCATATTGCACAATATAGTAAGGAGCTCACGACAAAAGAGGAAGGTAAGAGAGGTGATAAGTACAGCTTGATAGATAGGAAAGGAAAGAAATCACATGTGCTATTAGTGTAAGCAAGATGTGTACACGAAACCTGCAGTCGTCATGTGTGAAGATTGCCTTGGGTGTAACAAGTGAAGCCAAGATTATTTTTGTTGTAGAGTTCCATTGACGTTTCCACTGTAGTTCATATAAGGATTTATTTCTATGGTTATCTCTTAAATTTTGTAAACAAATATACAGCTGATGTATAAATATTGATTTTTATTCCAAATGCATAAGAATTTAGAATTTATTAAGAATTTAATACTTCATTTTATTAATATTTTATGTTTCTGTTGACTATGTATCATATAAGACAAATCTCCTAAGAAAAAGGGAAAACCAATGAAATGTCAAGTATGTCTTACAAACAGGCCAAGAAATCAAAACACTTGTGCTGAGGTGTAAGCATTACATGTGCAAGGAACATGGTATTGTCTGTGTGCAGATTGCCTTATATGCAATAATTGAAATAAAGGGTTTTTTTGGTACAAGCTTATTCCTGTTTTCATTGTAGCTCATATAAGAATTTATTTGTTATATTTTAGAATTTGTACACCAAAAACAATGTTTAAAAATTGATGCTTTTTATAAATATGCTATAAAAATTAAAAATGTGATACTTTATTTTGTTTCCCATTAAGTACTCATTGTTTAAAATAAAACTCACAAAATTAAAATTAGCAATTCACCAATAGATATATTCTGAATAATACACATGGGTATTATACATACTTGATAATGTGTCTTTATGGCAAAATTGGCATTATGCTCCATCGGTGGAAAGCATTAATATAGCTTATGATTTCAGAAGATTCAACATGTTGGCATCAGGCTCCCAGGCAGAGCCCTCATGGTAGAAAGTTTTGACAGAGCAAAACTTCCTTATTTTGGTGGGGAACAAGGGTAAGGAACAGTACCAAAGAGGAGAGTATGAAGGACAGTATGAGGTACCCAAGGCCACACTTCCATCACCCACCCAAACATGCCCAGGGGTTTGCTCTACTAATCTATTAGATAACCCTTAATCTAGTGAAGTTAGCATGTCAGGGTTAGCGTACCACCCAATCCACCTCTTTTCAGTTTCACTCTGAAACCCATCTCTCCAAACCATACTGAATCTCCAAATAAACACAAAAGCAGGCTCCCAATTCTGGCTAATGTAATACAAACACTGCAGTCTGTGTACAACTGAAAAAAAAATCCTTTCCTCCAAATCTGTACAGTTCCAGCACATTTTCAAGACTCCAACTGGACATCTCTTCTAAGACTCAAGGCAAGTTTATACCTATGCATCTCTGTAAAAATGAAAATCACATTACTTAACTCCAAAGTATTTATCTGTGGTTCTTTGTGGTCAAAAATTAAATTTTGAAAGTTTTCTGCTCTGTTTTTCCCCCATTCTCTCATTATTAGTATGACTACATACAGCCAAAAGTAATCAAGTGACATCCTGAATGTTGGGCTGTCTTGAAATTTCTTCCATCCAATTAACTAGTCAGTCCATTGCCTTCCATTTTAATTTCCTGCAAAGTCTCAGCACATGGACAAAATGCAGACAAATTTTCTGCTAGAGTGCAACATAAATGGCCTCTATTCCAACTGCAGATGTTCCAGATGAAGGCTCCTAAGCCTGGATTTTACTGTCCTACAAGCACTTATATTCCTATAAGCATTCCGCTAGCTGAGTCCTAATTAGAATTACACATCAAACTCTGCTTATTGCACTGCAAGTGTTTGCTTGCCCTCAGCTCCAAAAAGTCCAAACTGTTCCTGCAAAGACTTCTAAACCACATAGTCAGGTGCAGTCATAGCAATGACTGCCATTTCAATTTTCTGTATTTGTCTTTCCTATTAATGAGATACAATAACAGACACCAAACACTTAAAGGAACAAAGGTTTAATTTAGTTATGATTTTAGTAGATTCTGTACTGCTCAGGCAGACTTTGTGGTACAAATCTCATTACAGAAGGGTATGTCAGAAAACACAGCCTGCCGCCCTGGTAAGTGGCTGTGGTCTGGCAAGCAACGGCTGCTCCAGAACAACAAGCAAGAAGCAACAGCGTTTCCTGAGATCCCCGCCATGTTGGAACTTAGGGCACTGAGCAAACCAGCAACCAGCCTGCTGCCTACAGGCGCACGGGCTTAGAATCAAACACACTATCCCTCCCTCCCACCATTAGCAAGTGGGATCCAGGGATCTTGGCATCGCTTGGGAGCTTGAAGGTGTGTAATGCGGGAGTGGGGGGAATTTCCTTCAACTGTATCTTTGAAGGCAGATATTTTTATAGGCATTTTGCTTTGTCTTGATTAATGGTGTTGCTCTATTCAATATTCTGTTTTCATAAGTTCTACAATGTTTTGTATTTCTTTTGATTTTGCTATACCTGATTGAAAGAACAATTATTGTGAAGATAACGAGATATAAAATGGTGCCTATTACTGCTGTCCTGGTGACCTGCTGTGCTGTTCTGTATCAGTTTCACCACACTGTCTCAGTTAGCTTTATTCCATCCTGTTTTGTTGTATATTGCTACCTCCAAGTTAATAAAAAGTTAAATAAAAAACAATAACATGAAAAAAACAAGGTAACAAAATAAGTCCAAAAACTCCCAACTCCACCAAAGTGGATCCATGTGACATGGATGAGGAGAAACTCAAAAACAAAACAACAGAATTATATAAGGTGATTAAAAAGGAAATAACAACAACAAAGCAGATCAATAAGCAGAAACATGATATAACTAAACAGATAATGGGCTTAAAAAGCAAAAGGAGGGAAAGAAAGTGCTCTAAAGGATATAATTGCATCTATGTTTAAGTGTGTAGGATTGATAGCCATATTACTAAGTTTTTTTGGATCGTTGAACATAACTGTTTGCAGCCTCACTGTTTGAATGTCGACTTTGTATGCCTTAATTTTGTAACATGAACAACTATTTCTAAGAAGACAGTATGTAATTTATCAACTAGTGATTTCTTACTTTTTTTTTAATTCTGTATGATTTCTACCCTTTTTCTGTTTTGCTTTCTCTTTAAATAAAAAAGAGAAGGGTATGTCAAAGCAAAACTGCTTATTTATTGTTGACTTAGAAGGAAAACTTTATGAAAAGTGCTAGAGAAAAATGGTTAAGGCACTTTTATTCAAGTACATATACTGAACCCTCCAAAATCCATCCAAACACAAACTCTTAACCTAATGAAGCAGACATTTAAGGATTAACAGTCCCATTCATTTAATTGCAGTTCATTAACTTTGTCTTGGCCATCACAACCGCTACAACAAGGAAAGCCAAATTTTTAAACTGTGTGACATGAGAACTGGAAGACAAGACATAAACAAATTTTTAAAAAAATTACATGATTTTTTATGCAGAAAAATGTACAGTCATAAAGAAATCATTATTAAATCAGCCACAAGACTCCAGTTCAATTCAATAAATTAAGGAAAACACTTAGAAAAAAGATGAAAGGATTCCAACAGCATTAAAAAGAAAAATTCCTAATATTGTCTATATTAGAAAAGGAGATGTAATCTACAAAATGTAAATACCATTAATTAAAGAATATCCAAATGAACTATTTCAGATTCAGTAAATAAATCAATTCTATAAAGATCTAAATTTTCTTCTAATTGTTATACTGATTCAGTACCATCCCCTCAAAACAAAATCTCCAGCAATATTCTCTGCTGAATTTGGCTAGGTGACTCTAAATTTTTTTTAAAAAAACAAGAGTAAAAATAGCCTGCTTGAATTACAAAACATAGAAGAATTTTCATTCCAGATATGATGATGTAGATCAATTATAAATATATAATATTTATAATATTTAATTAGTTGAGAAACAGACATTAGATAAGAATAGAATAATGTTGAGAAGGGACTCACAGAGTCACCAGCATAAAAACAGTCTCATGCATTTGAGTGCAGAATAACTTATTTTTGGGACTGAGCCGATGAGATAACTATTTGCGAAAATATGAATCTTTATTCCTACATTATTTCACATGCAAAAATGCATCTAAGTGTGTTACACTCTTAGAAATATGAAATGGTATTATCTAAAAAATGTACCCTTCGATTTCCATGATGACTGCTATGTTTTGTATTTTATATCTAGCTGCCCCAAAGAGTATCATGTGCTCAGAAATGGGGCTTCTGGAAGGTGGCTGGGTCATGGTGCTGCTGTAGCTAACTTGCTGTTCAGAGATGGACTCCAACAGGAAGAAGTTGTTCACCGGTGTGTGACCAGGCAGGGCATATATCTTTCTTCAGGAGCTCATGTCACTCACTGATTCCTGGCTACCAAATGTGAGAAAGTTTCTCTTACTCAGACCCTTTCACTATGCCATAGAACATTTATGTACTGAAATTTCTGACACATGAATCAAAATAATTCTCTCTTTTAAATTGTGAGTGCTGGATATTCTGTCTCATCAAGGAGGAAACTGACTAAGACAGTCATCATCACCTTTAAGTAAACAAATAGTGTTTTAATTGTAACATTATAAAAAGTAGCAATAAAGAAATGTGTGTGTGTGTGTGTGTGATTTCCCTCACATCAATCTTCATGATGTTACTCCTCAGAACAGGTAGACAAGTCACAAAGTAATTTAGATTTCATACTGCCAACAAAATAAGCATTCCCAAAACATTCACAGTACTATTACAAATTCTTAAGAAAGATTGTGTGTTAGTTGTTAAAGCTACTGAAACAAAGAACTGCAAATTGGCTTATTTAAACAATGTAAATTCATTTTCTTACATTCTACAGGCTTGAAATATAAGATCAAGTTGTCTACAGTTTGCTTTATTCTGAGAGCTGTAAAGGAGAAATATATTTGTGTCTCTCCTAGTTCTTGGGGTTGGGCTGCAATCTCTTGTCCATCTTGCCTTTTGTTACATCCCTTTAACCTCAATTTTTATGTCTAAGATTCCCCTCTCTAAGGAAACCCATCCTACTTCAATATGAGTTCACCTTACATTATTACACTTTTAAAAATTTCATATGCTGAACTAATGTGTTGTACTTAAAACATCAACATATTAATCCTTTATTTGTTTGTTTGTAGTGTTGCAGATTGAATCCAGTGCTTCCTGAATGCTAGGCAAACGTGCTTCTGAATACACTCCCAGATCAGCATATGGCTTTCTGAAGGGTGCAATTTAACCCATAATGGACAGATAACCCAATTAATCAAAACATGTAAATACTGAAACATATTACATGAGGACCTTGTAATACTGCTGATTGGCCTACCTCAAGATACTTTCCATGGGGGCCCAGGCTTCACAGAGGAGATGCTGTGGAGCCAACTTTACCGAGAGAATTTGCCCAGAGTTTCACATATCTGGTGAAAATGGGGAAATCTCATGTAATTTGCAACTACAGACATGAATTTCAAACAGTTGGACGCATTCTTCAGTGCTCAAACCAAAAAGCAAGGTGGAATCTCATCTGAAGAAACTGCTGTTAATTTTAAAGTCTGGAAAAGACACAAAAGTCTGACAGTCTTATGAACCAGAATGAAGTTTGGGGCCTGAGCTCAAGAGCTCATGGAACGTCTCAGTCAAGACACTGAGCTCAAATGCACACACCTGCTGCCATCACGCAGCTGGAATTTGGAAACCTGTACAGTTATCTGAATTTCTATGTTTGGAATTTTATGAGATCAAAGTCAACCAAATACTAAAACAGCTTCCAGAGGTAGAAGAAAGTATCAATACACTGATGCAACCAGCCTAACTGAAGGTGATACAGAAATTTAAAAGCCAAGGTGTTCATGATCCCTCTCCATTTTGTACAATCCTGTTCACCTATTGGTATTAAATTCTCAAAGTCAAATATTAAAAACAAAGTAGTCGAAGGAATGATTCATGAAGCAGGCAGGATTGAGTGGGATAATGCAAGGTTTTCAAAAAATGGGCCACAAATTCAAATATATGAATTGTATATTTCTCAATTCTTAATTAATGTTTTTGGACCACAGTTGACTTCATGTAACCGTAAAAAAGGAAAATGAAAACAGGGAATAGAGGGAAATAGAGAAATATATTCTATATCCTTTTTCAAGATAAAACATGGCTGCCACAAAATAAGATATACAAAGTAACATAAGCTAATTTATCATTGTACTAAAGTATTACTTTAAAAAGCAAAGACAATTTTTAAAGCTAAATTCTCTTTTCAGAAATGATTTTGGATTATAAATATTCAAATACAAAAAAATAATAAATTCAATTTTACTCTGAAATAAGGGAGAAATAAGTACATAAGAGAGAAGAAAATCATAATTTTAAAATTGTGCTTAAAAACATGAAGAAAAACTTCAACTTCAGGATAAAAATTTCCCCAAGATAACAAAGCCTTGTTTTTTCCATTCTAGAAGCTCACCCCAAAACTTCCTGGGTTTTAAGGATAAGTGTGTTTACCGGACCATGTGCTTTTCACCTAGAAATCAAACATGTGCTTTTTCTTACTTTCATCTTCAAGGAAACAGTAGGAGTAAGCGGTTAATAGATTTCTAAATTTCAAACACACACAAGTGGTTCGCATGTTAACTGAGCACCCTCCAGGGTAAACTGACAGACACCAGGAGCACACATCCTGGATCGTTTCTCTTGAGGACACCCCAAGACCACGTAGAAGAAAGGCCCAATCCAAGACACAATGTACCTCTTTCCTGAGGACTCATCCTATCTTTTCTCAAAGTACTACTGCTTTTAAAACAAAATCTGTCCATGCCTCTCATTGCTCCATTCTGAAATACTTTTTTCTGACAAGTAGTCCTGGTCACTGGGACAAAATAGCCAACATCTGCAATTTAAAGAGGAGAGCTTTATTTTGGTTGGTGGGTTCAGGGGTCTCAGTACTTGCATGTCTGGCCAGATTGAGGCAGAAGCAGCATAGTGGAAGGACCTGGGTAGATGAAAACTGCTCGCGTGATAGCAGCTATAAAGCAGAGAGAGGTGAAGATCCAGGAAGAGAGGCACACTGCAAAGGTCACATCTCCAGGACCTGGGTCTTCCTAGCAGACTCCCCCCTAACAGCAAGTTAGCAATGCTGCCTTTCTGAAGAAAGGTATGCTCATAGCTGAAATGGATCCAAGTTATATAATATCTCCACATTGATGCTGTATTTCTTTATTGTATAATGGCATATATGCTCATGGTGTCAAGAAATTTTCCTAATTTCCTTCATATCCACTCAATAAAAGGCACTAACAAAAAACTTTTTATCTCTAAGAAATAGATTTGAGCCTGTTTTCTTAGCAGTTTTACTCATTCTAACCTAGTAAGTAGAATAGAAATAGTAGGAGTTAAAAATATTCATTTTAAAGGTGACATTTTCATACACAAAATCATGTGCATATTCCATATCTGTAAGCACATAAATCTTTAAGAGGGACATTTCAGATCCAAATGATTTCACCGTGAATATCACATTCCATGAGTGGAGGGAGTAAGTTGAGGTGTCCCACTGCTCTTTGGGAGACATCCTCAAACCCCATTTGGTGAAAACTCCAGATGACTGCACTTAACTGATAACTCAAATTTCTTAATAATGAGCTTGAATCTCATAATGTCTTTTTAAATTTAATTTTTAAATGGTAATTTTTACAGTTTTTCAGAATATTTCATTGCTACATGTTTTCTGTACACAATGATTACATTCCTTGTGCATAGTGGGTACATGTCTGTATTGCATAACTATTTAGCATAAAAGTTTAGTTTCCAATATTCAGATGGATTTTTAAGTTTACAATATTGAGTTCTGGTCTTGTTAATTTTATAGTAACAAGGCCCAAACTGTGTAATAAATTGAATATCATTCTTTACTTGCAGTTAGAAATCAAGACTTTTAAGCAGCTTTGAAATTGCCACAATCCTGGCAGTAAATAAGGACACTGAGAACAGATACAGGATCGAAAAAAATATGTTATCTTATTGGGGGAAGATTGAGAATAGCTAAAAATTAGGAAAAATTTTTAAAAACTCACTGTTTTAGAGCTCCCAGATACAGAAAAGCACTAAAGTCAGACATAAATATGTAAAACTTGAAAAAGACTGGAAAGATAAAAGAAGTCTCTTGTCAAGGACCCAGAATCTTAGAGGAAGAAAACTATGTGGAGCAATCTACGTATTCTACTGTCAGTGACTAAATTTACGAGTGCAGCAACTTCACGAGGATGCAAATTTCTGAGGAGGTAAGTGATGAGATAAAAGGATGCTGTTACACCACTTTCTGACATTCTGAGGAGATATGTGTGTGAATTGCACTTAGTAAGTTTCTTTGTAAGCACTGAAAAAGATGTTTAGTTAGGATAAACGTTGAATGTGCTCCTCTCAAATGCATGTGTTGAAGCT
>PVJX010030629.1:0-21878 GCA_004027295.1 Dolichotis patagonum
TCCAGCCCGCTTGCTGGAAGGCGGTGTCCCCTGCAGGGTGGGGTAAGTGCGGTCCCGAGACTCCAGACTCTGCAGCAGGTAATATTTTTGTATAGCGCTTTCGTTATGAACTTTTCGAACAGTC
The DNA here is from genome assembly GCA_004027295.1 of Dolichotis patagonum. Classification (NCBI taxonomy): domain Eukaryota; kingdom Metazoa; phylum Chordata; class Mammalia; order Rodentia; family Caviidae; genus Dolichotis; species Dolichotis patagonum. The sequence continues at coordinate 125 of PVJX010030629.1, forward strand.
CTGCACAGATTCCGCTATCAGATTGCCGTGGCAACACTTCGTTTTACAAACGAGGCAGCCGAGGCTCAGAAGGCAAAGCGTCCTGGCCGAGGTCCTGCTGCTCTCCGGGGCCTGGAGTGCCCAGGCTGTCACAGTGTGCTGTCTGTGGAGCTGAGCTTGTTACTGTCTCGTCCATTATCCGTGTCACCAAACACTGTGCCTGGGTGATCCAGGCAGTTCAGCCTTGGTCCCGGTGGGCGGGGGCCTGGAGTGCCCAGGCTGTCACAGTGTGCTGTCTGTGGAGCTGAGCTTGTTACTGTCTCGTCCATTATCCGTGTCACCAAACACTGTGCCTGGGTGATCCAGGAAGTTCAGCCTTGGTCCCGGTGGGCGGGGGCCTGGAGTGCCCAGGCTGTCACAGTGTGCTGTCTGTGGAGCTGAGCTTGTTACTGTCTCGTCCATTATCCGTGTCACCAAACACTGTGCCTGGGTGATCCAGGCAGTTCAGCCATGGTCCCGGTGGCCTTGGTGACATGGATCACCTTTGCCTTCTCCAGTATAGCTGGGATCACCCAACACTCACCCCCCGGGGGCAAACGGCAGAGAAAGCAGAGTTGGCCTCCGTGGGCTTCCTGCTCGCCTGTCTGTGCCAGGCCCTGCTGCCCGGCTCCACTGCCCTGGTGCTCAGCCCTTCCCAGGTGGGCAGGCTCCACGCTGCTGGCTTTCCGGGGCTCCAGTCGGGTGCGCTGTGCCTCCTAACACCTCCCGTCCCTCCACCCTCTCTGTCTGCTGGTTACACTTCCTGGATTCACCAGCCATCCAAGGGTTGAATAGGAGAAAATGTGACATCATTGTGACACATACTGTCATTAGGCCTCTAATGACAAGCGGTCTTCTTGTCATTATTCCCAAAACAATCCCGGAGGGAGGGCAGCTCTTGACATGCCTTTATGTATTGTAAGAGCCAGGGGTCACTGTACAGGAGCCCTGGAGAGGTTGTGTCATATCCCTGCCATTTTATTTCAGCACCTGCAGATCTGGGTGTCCTGGGAGGGGTGTGAGGTCCCAGGGACCCCGAGGGCTGCCGGATACACTGCTGGTGTCCTTTCTCCAGAGAGCTGTGGCGGGGATTCTGCTACATGGGCACGCTGACTTCTGCATAACCCTGAGGAGCTGGCCAGAGAGATTTTCCCAGTGGCTCTGCTTCCAGAATAATCCCTTTCTTCTTTCACGTCTCCAGTCAGCATCTAAAAATATCCATAAAATTGCTTCTGGCCATTTTCCTCCTCCTCCGAGGAGCCCCTTTGGCTGGACCACAGCGATGTACACGGCAGCGGTGGTGACCCTGAGGCCCCCGTGCGGCAGGGAGCCGTTTGTCTCGCTGAAAGCTCTAAAGGTCGTGCCCTCACTGGCTGCGGGCACACACAGTCTCGCCCTCCGTCTGTGTGTCCGTCTGTCTGTCTCCCCCTCTCTGTGCTGGGACCCGGCCAAGGGGTCCCAAGGGGGAGCCGCTGGGGACAAGGGAAGCCTCCCTCGCCGGCCTCCGGGTCGCGCTGTGGTCACCGTAACCAGCACCCAGACAGGCCCGCGAGAGCCGGGCAGGCGGCCCGGGGCAGGAAGCGACTGCGAGCTGGCGTTGGGAACGCGCTGCAGGGACCCGTGTGGGGCCTGGAGGGGGCGCGTCCGGGTCCCCGTGCCTCGGCCCGGGCGGCAGCACTGAGACGCGAGGTCCGCGGGGCCCGGGCGGCTGACCTGCGGGACGTGAGGGGCACAGGCCGCAGCCCGAGCCGAGGTGGGGCACCGCGGTGCGCTCGGCTTCCTCCCGAGCGCCGCCAGGTGAAGCAGGTCGACCCCTGGCGTGGGGGGAGGGGTGGCATGCAGGGGACCCTGGCTGGGCAGATGTGGCGGCTCGATGGCCCCGACTGTGCTACCAGGCACAGCCCCGGCGCTCCGGAGAGCAGCGCAGCGCCTTGGCGTCGCCTCGCTGCGTTTGAGAGGAGGCACAGGGCTGGCGCTGGGGACAGAGGGGACCCGAGGACCCTCACGTGGTGCAGGGGATGGGGGGGCCTGGACTCCTGCAGGGCAGCTAGTCCCCCCTCCTCCTTGGAGGCTGAAGCCCCGGGGGCGGCTCAATGCATTCACTTCCGTGTGCCCTCAAAATTAGGGGAGGTGCTGTGGGTATCCAGAAAACGACCTTACCTCCCGCTCTCCAGACCTCTCTGGGGGCCCCCAGGGACGTGACACATAGAAAATGCAGGGAAATGAAATCCTCAGCACTTGGGACGCTGGCAGGAGGACGGTCGTGAGTTCCAGGCCAGCCTGGGCTACATAGTGAATTCAAGGCCAGCCCGAATGTCAAGATTCTGTCGCAAAAAAAAATCATCATGGGAGAGAAATGATTTGTGCAAGCCGCAGGGAAACGCACACCTCTTTGCAGAGCGATTATTTCCCTTCTGATGATTTCAGACCCCTGAGAAGGAGCTCAGACTACAGCCCAGGCAGGCCCTCACCTCAGCTGGGGTGTAGGTCCCGGGGACATTCATGTTGACAGAGAACCCATAGGTGTCTGAATACCCTAAAGCTGCCTGCATTATTTACATGTATCAAAGTGTTAATTACACATCTGATATCATCTATTGTTAATAAAATAAATCAAGCATTAGTACTTAACAGGTTTGTGTAGTCATGGTGAGCAGCTGTTTCTGGAAGAACCATCAACAGTGAGATAATCCCACTGTAAATACGGAGAGTCACACTCACTGTAGCCATTGTTTTACTTCAGCCTCTACAAGAAGGGTATTGTGCTGCAGGAGTTTTGACGCAGGTTAAAAGGCCCTAGTTTTCACCGTGATACACGGTTTAATATCCTGAAGTTGCTTTCTGTGACACTTTTTGAAGAATAATAGCAGTTCTGTGACTTCTCGCAGGAAAATGGAAAGGCCTTGGGAACACTTCAATGTTTGAAAGATTTAGATCACAATAAAAATCATCTATCCAAGTGAAATAGCTCAGTAATATGAGCCTAATGCATATTCATGGTGTTTGTTTATCCATTAGTGTTTTGAGATAGGGTCTCACTTTGTAATTCAGGCTGGCCTTGAACTCATTATAGCCCAGCAGTGAGCCTCCTGCCTCAGTTTTCCAAGTGCTGGGATTACAGGTGTAGTCAAAAGGAAGACATCGTTTTTTTGTCCTCAAGGAGACAAAAGTGGGGCCAAAGGAAATCTGTACTTACAAACCTTGTTAACCAAATCCTTATCCTCCTGGCTACATCTCCGCCCAATTAAGTCCCTAAGACCAAGCCCTTTGGTTTGTCATGGTTTCACAACATGCCACTTTCTCTAATTCAGTATATAAACGTGTTAACCTCTAACTGTGTCTTTGGGTCACTGTTCCCTTATAAAGTCTTCTATGCCACATAAAACTCATTAAACACGTTCGTGTCAGGGATTTAGCTCAGCAGCATAAGCGCCTGCCTGGCAAGCACAAGATCATGAGTTCAATCCCCGGTACTCAAAAATAAACAAACAAACAAACAAACAACCCAACCATATTCATATGCTCTTCTTTGTTGGCCTGTCTTATGTCAATTTAATTCTCAGACTCAGCTGAAATCTTCTAAAAGGGTGGAGATCAAATTTTGCTTCCCCTGCAGAAGGAATTCCCAGATGTGGGAAGGAAGCCAGTCGGCTTGCAAGGCTCTGTGCTCAGAACACTTGGGGCCCACATACCTTTTGTTTGAAAATTACTTGGCAATGTGCCTCAGCAAAGCAAAAGAGTAAACTAAGGAAAGAATGCCAGGATCCAGGAGGTCGTGTGTTCCAGCGAAGTCACTACGGGAAGCTCCTGTGACAGCTGTTCTGGGGGAGGGAGGTCAGGTGTTGCTTTTTTTAAAAAATTTTATTCTAATTTTCAGACTTTAGAATAATAAAAAGAGACCAGCTGTGTGTATATAAAAATGAAGACAAGAAGACAATTTAGAAAGCTACTTGTTAGTTGAGATGATTTTACTGTAAGAATAAGAAAACCAGTTCACCTTGCTTAAAGAACAAATGTGGGAGGCTGAGGCAGGAGGATGGAAAGTTCAAGCCCAGCCTAGGGAACTTAGCAATTTGAGAGCCAGTCGCAAAATTTTTAAACATGGTTAAGAAGGCCAAGGCTGCAGCTCAGTGTGGAAGCCCTAAGTTCAGCCCCCAAAATCAGGGGGAGGTGAACTACAGGAAAGGTGCTGCCTGACACAGCTGGAACTCGGCAGGGGCACGGAGGTGCCCGGGTCGTACAGGAGTTCTGGTCTTCGTCCAGCACACGGGTTCTTCCCTCAGATCTCAGCATTCTCGTGGCAGCAGAATGCAGACAGCTCTGTCAGCGTCCACTTCCAACATGGCAGGCAGAACCCCAAGCCACACCTGTGTCCCTCTCGGAGACAGGAGACCTGTTAGAAGCCCCTGCAGACACCTGGCCTTGCTCATTGGCAAAACAGTCTCCAAGCTGCTGCGAGGAAGGAGAAGGAATCACCGCCTCCTCAAGCCTGGGCCTGGCCATGGGGCTAAGCTCTGGCCAGCAGGCTCTGAGCGGAAGTGGTGTGGTCAACCTGTGGGCTGCCGTGTGGTCTCCTCTGCTTGTTCCTTCCTTCTGGTCAACCGAAGGTGGCTCAGGGTGGGTCAGGGTGAAGATGAGGGCAGTTCCCAAGGAGATGACGCAGCCTCAGGTAGCAGAGCCTGGGAACCAGACAAGCTCCTGAGTCACTTGATCCTCAGTTACCCTTCTTGTTGCTGAGATAAAATACCCGACACCCACAAATTAAAAGAGGAAAGCTCTGTTTAGCTTACAGTTTGTGGAGGTTTCAGTCCATAGTCAGCTGGTTCCCAGGCAGGGTGGCATGGCAGAGGGGCATTGTAGAGGAGAGACAGTGCATGGCAGGGTAGGCAGGAGGCAGCAGGCAGCCTGTCTTCCTTCTGTCCCTTTTATCCCACCCAAGCTACAGGCCTTTTGGGTCACGGCACCCAACCCAGAGTGGGGCTTCCGTTATCCACACCCAAACTAGGCTGAACCAACCGGTGGGCTGATTTAGAACCGCACACCCTTAACCCAGCACATCTGTGACACATCTGTGAGCCCCACCTATGAGCAAGTGGGGCTTGGGGTTCCTGTAGATACGAGCCGTAAGGATCCTCTTACGTTGTCTCTAGTTTGGAATTCTGTGTGACAGACACATGAACTTCTGTCCCTTTAATCCGATTTGTTTCGGTTTATTTTGTTTTGAGATAGGTGCTCGCTGTGTAGTTCAGGCTGGCGGAGCACTCATGGCCATCGTGCTGTCTTGGCCTCCGAGTGCCGGGATTACAGGTGTGTGCCACCACGCCCAGCTCTATAATTATAATTAAAGCAGGCCCAGCAACGTGCTAGGTACTGGCGCGGCTGGGCTTGGCCGGCCAGCGGTTCTCAAGGACAGGTCATTTGCTACAACCACGTCACCCTGAAGCGGCTTTGGAGATGCATAGACGGGAGGCAGCTCCTGATGGAGTCTTCTCCTCATGGGTGTGACCCCGAAGCTGGGGGGGGGGGCGTGTGGACCGGGATGGGAAGCAGCTCAGAGCTGACCCGGGATGAGGAGAGCCCAGTCTGCAGGGCAACGGAGGTTTCCACCCCGGGACGCCTCCTCCCCGCCTGTCCACGCTGACGGGCAGCTGAGTGTGCCCAGCGCAGAGTCCCCCTGTGTCAGCACTGCCCAGGCAAACAGGATCAGTGACACTGCGTGTCTCTCAGCACAGCCGGTGTGTGTCCTCTGTCAGCTGTCACTCTGCATGCTGTACCGTGCCAGGCCCTCTGCTTTCCACACCAAGTCATCCGGGCTTGCCGGGGAGCTGCAGAGTCCCCTTCTGGAGGCGTCTCGGGACACATGTCACAACTCTCTGTTAGGTTGTTGAGGAGAAAGAAGGTTCCAGTAAACCATAGAGGCTCTGAGTTTGATCATTATTTTTCTCATCTTTTGAAAGCATGACAACCAGGAAGTCACTTTCCTTCTTTGACTCAGTGTCCTTGCCTGTCAAAGGGAGATGAACGTGCCCCCCCATATCACAGGATCACTGGTGACTCGGATAAAAGGGGTAAATGGTAGATCGTGAGAGCACAGAGGCTGATGCCCTCCAAGTCCTCTTGCCCCTGTCCCTGTGGGCCCCGAGGTCTCCTGCCCACTGTCCACCACCTCCTGTGGTCCTCAGTCCTTGGGACCTGGGGAGCTTCCGGCTGAGGACACAGGTGGGGCCCAGGAGAAGCTGAGGCAGGAGGCTCTCTGTGCACCCACACCTGCGAAGGAGGAGCTGGGATGGCCCAGCCGCCGTGCCCACCTCCTCCTTTGTCCCCTGCCCCCGTGTGGCCTCCACTTCCTGTCTGTAGCTCTGTGGCCTTCGCCGAGGCCTCCTCTTGCCCTCGCTCTGGGGTGGGAGGGTTCAGGAAGTATGAAGCGCCTTATCAACAGGAAACAAATCTTCCAAGAGGGTCCCCATACTACCGGGGCCAAGGGAGCCTCTGCTCCCCAGCTGGGCAAAGAGCAGGAGCTTGGGGAGCCCGACACTGGGGGACACCCCATGCAGAGGGCAGGTGGCTGCCCTGTCTGTTCTGGCCTGCGGGAGCTCCTTGGGGCCTGGGTCAGGGGTAGGGACCCTGGGAGGAGGGGACCAGGGCGGCCTGCCCCCATGTGCTCCCCCAGTGTCTGGCAGCCCATTCAGATGCCCCGGAAGTGGGGCACAGAAGGAGCTGGGCTCCTCCCAGGCTTTGCCACCAACTCCCTATTTGACCTTGCTGAGCTGCCATGTGCGAGTCTGTGCCTCTATGCAAAGCAAGTGGATCAGAAACGGAACCACCCCACCACCACCCCCGCCGGGGACCCTTCTAGAAAGTTCTTTCCCTAAAAGTGAGATTTGAATATGTACATTCATGTTTATAGCAGCACAGTTTGTAAGAGCCAGATCTTGGAAACAGCCTAAATGCCCATGGACTGAGGATAAAAAACGTGGTATTTTTGTGCAATGGAGTACTACTCAGCCATAAAGGATAAACTAGACACTTTTACAGATACATGAATGCAACTTGAGACCATACTCATTAGTGAAATAAATAAGACACACTTATAAACATCGTATTGTCTCAGTGTGAGAAGCTGAAAGAAAGAACATATGTACATATGTATGTATATGTATATAAAAATTAGTTAAGGTAAAAAAATGAGATTTGATTAGAATTTTGTTAAACTTATCATGTTTATAAGACAGACTGCTTCCTTTCAGGAAAATGCCAAGTTCTTCTGTTTATTTAAGTTACTGTTTTTCTCAGTGTAGATTTTAGAATTTTCATCAAGGAATCTAGCAGACTTGCATTGAAATTCTTCTTAAGGATTTTATGAGGTTCCCCGCCCCACGCAAGAAGTGAGACTTTTCTCTCGGTCCTGGTTTAATCATCTAGAGAGGACATACGGGGCAGGCACTGAAGCACAGTGAGGAGCCCACTGTGCCCACGTGTGCATTCCTGCAGCGTAACTGTCATTGTCACCCTACCATGCCGGTGAAAGCAGAAGCAGGGAGCTTCCCAGGAATTCCAGCTCTTCCTGAACACTCCGGCATCCACGCAAATCCGCAAATCCGCCCCCCTGCTCCGAGGCTGCGGCCTGCTGGCTCGGTGTCACGGCTTGCAGAACCGGCCGCTGAGGTCTGCGAAGCCTTCCTAACCCTCCACGCAGGGCTCGGGCACCAGTGTACGGGGCTGCGGGAACCGCAGTGAAGGTAATCGGGGCTGTGACAGTGACACGAGCCCAGGCAGTCTGGGTCGCCTGCGGCTGATTCAGCAGGAGCTGGTGTAGCCTGCTGGGACGCTGCCAAATTCTTCCAAAAGGGCAACTGACAATGTATGAGAAAGAGGACAGAATCATCTGCATTCCCTGACCTGGGTTGTCATTCACTGGGATTTCTCCAACGTAACTAATCATCCATATGTACAAATACACTTTTCAAAGATATTTATTTCAATATTATTAATGATTGTAGTAATCTAGTTGTCCAAAAATCTTTTTTTGTTTCTTAAGTAAATTATATTACACCTAGAGGAGTATTTATTTTTAGAGGGGGCTTGTTTGGTTTGGTTTTTTGAGACAAGGTTTTGCTATGTAGCTCAGGCTGGCCTCCAACTCACAGAGCTCCTCCTGCCTCAGCCTCACAAAGTGCTGGGATTACAGGTGTGCACCACCACGCCCAGCTAGAAGAATATTTTATACCATAAGATGCCATTCTACAGGTCTGTGATACTTACGGAACTTAGTGACCTTTTCTTTTATCTTCAATAACCAAAGTGCAAATCACATCTCACATGTAGAGGATGGTGTTTATGTTAGATCAGGAGAAAGGTTTCCATTTATCCATTGGTTGGTTGGCTGGGTTTTTTATATGCTTTCTCATGAACCGTTGTTGTTGTTTGTTTTGTTTTCCTTTGTTTGCTGAATTAGCCTGGATATATATTTGACTCTGCTTGGTATATATAAAAATTAGTCTCCGGTTCAACAAGAAAAAGACAAATAACCAGACTGTAGAATGGGCAAAGGATTTAAGCAGACGTTTCACCACTGATGACAAGCATCGGCCAGTACACAGAGAAGATGCAGAGCATCAACGGTCATTAAAGAAATGCAGATTGGGGGCTGGGGATTTAGCTCAGCGGCATAAGCGCCTGCCTTGCAAGCAGGCAGTCGTGAGTTCGATCCCTGGTACCGATAAAAAAAAAAAAAAGAAATGCAGATCATAAGAGTATATAAGATTTTATGGTAAGCACGAGTCCCCATCTCATAGCTCTGAAGCCTTTCAATGTTTTCAATCAGTTGGAATGGTTTCATTCTGTTTTGTTTGACTATATCATGCGTGATGCTGTGAACAGCTGTTTTGAAGAAAACAAAACATTATGACAGCTATTACTGATTTAATATCGTCCTTCTTAGAAGTCCTACCGTGCTTCTATTCTTCTGCTACCATTGGTTCTATCTATCACATTGTGTCTTATTGGGATTTGAATATGTGTAATAGTATAAACAAAAATTTTTTTATCGAAAACGAGATATTATAGTACCCATTGATCATTCTCTGTTATTCGGTTCAGAATGCCCTGTAATTCTTTCACTTTTTGAATGGTTTCATACTATTTTGTTATGTTTGATATTATTGTATTTGAAACTATGCTCAACTATAGCAGAGAAAGAGATATTGTGATAGCTACTGTTGATGTCCAGTTGTCTTAATGTAAAGTACTATGTTGCCTATGTTGTCCTGTTCTGATCTGCTCTGTTTTGCCCTCTTTTGTTTTATTCTCTTTAAAAAAAAAAAAAAAAAAAAAGAAATGCAGATCAAAAGCGCACTGAGATGTCACCCACACCTGCTAGGAAGGCTGCCATTAAAACAAACAAACAAACAAATCAAAAAGTGAGGCTGGAACCCAGGTGGAGGAGCCGGTGCCCTGTGAGCTGCTGGCAGGAATGGGAAACGCGAGGCCATGGTGGAAACTGCACGAGTTCTTCGCAGAATTAACGAAGCAGCGTTGCCATGTGATCTAGCTTCCCGCTTCTAGGGTGTGTGGAAAGGATGAAGCCAGAGCTCTGAGAGTTCTCTGTCCACCTCTGTTCATGGCAGCGGTATTGATAGGAGCCAGGAGGCGGAAACAGTCACATGGTGTGTGTGTGAATGGGTACACACACAGCTGCACATGTGCAGACTTGAAAAGGCCTCTTGGGAAACACTGCAGCATGGAAAAAGCATGACGATATTACGCTGAGCGAAATAAACCAGTCGTGTAAGAACAGATATTCTACGATCCCATTTACATGAACTACCTGAAGCGGTAAAACTCGTGGAAACAAACAAAACAAAACAGAACAGTGCTTGCCGGGGGCTTTTAGGTATGTGTGAAGGGTTTCTCTTTAGGTTATTTTTAAGGGGGTGGGTAGGAGTTATGTTTTACTGAGGCTCAGTCTCAGGGCCTGGTGTGTGCCGGGCAAACACTCTACGCCGAGCTATGCACCGGGAGCGCTGAGGCCTTACTGTTTAACGCGGGCAGTTTAAGCCAGCTTTCCGGTTGCTGGGGCTCAGCAGCCGGCGCCCCCAGTGGAGAGGAGGAGGGGCTTGTCGGGCTCGCAGCTGCAGGAGGTTCAGTCCGTGGTTGGCCGCCTGGCTGCGAAGCAGCAATGTCACGGGGGAAGCGGGTGTCGGCGGTGCGCTGTTGCTTCCTGGCAGCTGGGAACAGCAGCAGGGAACCGTGTCACAGACCAGATAGAGTAATCCAGGTGACACCTCCAAGACCCATGCAGAGCCATCAGGGCTGTGCCTCACTAGTCCTCTGCTGGCTCCCAAGTGGATCAAGTTGACAGGCCAGCTTAGCTGTCACAGGTGTAGATTTCCATCTTACAAGATGCAAAACTTGGCATTAAGAATGACTAAGTGCCCCAGAACTATGTATTTTAATTAATACTGTTAGGAGATTTGAAAAAAAAAAGGTGTGTTATGTACACGTACCAACTTCCCATGATGAATGTAATCATTATACATTGCAAACATGTACTCAAAATTTTCAAAACAAAAAATTAGTATTTTTAATTAATATGTTTAGGTCAAGATGGTAAATTTTGTATTTTACCACAGTTTAAAAGTTTTTGACAAGTGGTCTCATCGCTGTGTTTGTACTCTCACATTTCAAGAATGAGGGGTAGGGATTCCTGTGCTCATCTCGGTGTTACTAAAACTGGAACGGTACAGAGATTAGCCTGGTCCCCGCACAAAGGTGACACACAGAGATAGGGATCCCTTACACCCGACGTGTCCAGTATGGTAGGCTCCAGCACAGGTGGCCATTCAATACCTGAAATATCCTAACACTGTAATCTCAAAATACACACTAGAGTTCAAAGAGCTAATATCAAAGCATGCTTAATAATTTTGTGCTGAACACATGCTTAGGAGTAATATTTTGCATATGTTGGAATAAATAAAATACCATTAACAGTAATTTCACCTTTTTAAAATGTGAATATTAGATATGGCAGATATTTTGTAAAACTCGGACTGAGATTTTAAAATAACTATGAACGATGTTCCCGGAGGTATAGCACAAACAGTAGGCCACTGTAAGAACGGACGATCGTGTGGCCGGGAGGCTGCAGCATCAGCCTGGTCGGTTTGGGATCTGCCCAGAGGACCCGTGAGGCACACTTCTGGGTGTGTCTGGTGGGTGATGAAGGTGTGGCCGGGGGGTCCTGTCTGATCCATGACTTTCTCTGTGGCGCAGTCCTCTCTGCTTCCCGGCTGCCATGGACTAAGCTTTACTCCACCAAGCCCTGCCGCCATGTTTCTAACTTGGAGCCAGCGGGCCATGACCGGAATCTCCTGAAACCGTGGGCCTCGTTAAGCCTCTCCTCCCTTAAACTGTGGGTGTGGGCATTGCGTCTCAGCACTGGGAAAGCTGAGGTGCACAGGTAATGTAAGGAGAGAGAGATGAAAGAATCGAAGAAAAGTGCCAAAAATCAAAATCAGTGCAACAGAAATGAGAAATGGGTTCACAAGCTCACCAGTAGACTGGATGTTCTGAAAACGAGTCAGTGAGTTTGCAGATACAGCAATAGAAACTTTCCAACCTGAAAAACAAAGACAAGAAAAGTTTTAAAAATGGAGTAGAATACTCAAACTAATTATAACGATGTAGCATGTAGAAATAGAATTCTTAGAGTTGGAATTCCTGAAGGAGAAGAAAGACACTGAGGAAGACAGGAGACGGACACAGTGGTCCAGGCCTCTAATCCAGTGACTTGAGGGGTAAGGGCAGGAGGAACATAGGTTCCAGGCCAGCCCAGATAATTTAGCAAAACCCTGCCTCAAAACAAACAGATAACTAGACACATGAAGAAAAGCTTCAAAGAAGCTGAGATATAGTAGCTGGGCCCAGATAGGGAGTGTGTAGACCAATTTATTTAAGGAAATACAAGCGAAAGAATTACACTGACCTCTCTTTAAAGACCATAGAGCAAACAAAAGAAAACAAAACAGGTGGGGCACACCTGTAATTCCAGCTCTCAGCAGGCTGAGGCAGGAGGATCTCCCAAGTTCAAGGCCAGCCTGGAGTCCACAGTGAGATCCTGTCTGGGAAAAAAATTGAAGAGAGAAGAGTAAAATATTTAAAGCATTGAAAGAAAAAAGCGGCAACCTCGGATTTTATATGCAGCAAAATTTTCTCTCACAGCTAAGAATCTAAATACTTTCTCATACATATAAAAGTTGAGCGAATTTATCTCCAGTGGACCTGCCTTGGGAAATGTTAAAATAAGCTCTCCAGAGATAAGAAGATTGTGTAAGTCAGAAACCTGAATCTGTATATGAAAAAATCAAGAAATAAAGTACTGAAAATAAATTAAGATAAAACAAAAATCTTTTACTTTTCTTATTCTTAGCTGACCTAACAGAAAATAAATATTTGTTCAAAATAATAACAGCAAGACTATATTAGATAACTGTAGCTTATGGATAAGTGCAATGTATGACAGAAATGTTGTAATAAATAAGAAAAAGATGATTTTTTATACCGAGGAGTACTATTCTACAATAAAGAAGGATAAATGGACCCTGCTTTTAAGCAAAATAAGTCAGACACGCATGTCTAAATACCACATTATTTCTCTGGTGTGAGAAATCAAAAGCATAAACAAAGCTCAAAATGTATAACAGGCATTGGAAGATAGTGTTCAGATGGGAAGGGGAACAAGGGAGGGGGCAGAGAGAAAGGGAAACAGGGAAAAGAAAGACTAGAAGGAAAAAGTGGAAACAGATTTTATAAATAAGGAGGGGGAAGGGGGTTGAAGGGAAGGGGTGAGATTGTGGCAAAAAGAAGCATGAAGACATGTCATGGACAGGTGCAATCCCCTCTGATGAATGGCATCATTGTGTGTATCTAAAATGTACCAAAAAAAGCAAAAAAAAAAAAAGAAGAAGAAACAGGGAGAAAGATTAGAAAACAGCATGAGTTAGCTAAAGTGGCAGTGTTATTTGAAACTGGGTTTATATAGGTTGTACCTGTACATTGCTAACTCTAGGGCAACAGCAGACAAAGAAAGAAAGAGAGAGAGAGAGATGAGAAAGTATAATAAATAAATATACAGGGCCCAGTAGCTTAGTGGCATGAGCACCTGCCTCACAAGCACAAGATCCTGAGTTTGATTCCCAGGACCCCCCCCCCAAAGAAATATACAAAGAGAGAAAATGGAACAATGTAAATGTTCAGTTAAAAGTGGAAGGACCAAGAGTAGAAAACAAAACAAGCAAAGAACAAGAGTGATGAAATAAAAACAACAAGAAATATCATAGATATAAATCAAACTGTATCAATCATCTCTTTAAATCTGAATGGTGTAAATATATGAGCTAAAAGACTACCAGAGTGGAGAAAATAAGACCTAACTTTGAGACATGACCAAAAAAAAAAAAAAAAACAAAAAACAAAAAAAAAAGACACACACAAAACAAAACAAAACCCTATGGTGAACGCTTAAATAAAAGCTTGAATTAATCACTGTAGCCATTATTTACTTCATGTCAGACATGCATTTCCCATTGTTCTTGCCACTTTCTCAAGTGATTCTGGAACTTTCTGAAGTGATTCTGGAACTTTCTGAAGTGATTGTGGAATTTTCTGAAGTGATTCTGGAACTTTCTGAAGTGATTCTGGAAGTCCTTCCTCTATGATATGTGCTTTCATGGATGCCTCAATGTCCTGAAATGGCTCAAGTGTTTACTGCAGTTTCTTTCTTGTTTGTTTGTTTTGTGAGACAGGGTCTTTCTCTGTGTGGCCCGGGCTTGCCTGGGACTCACGATGATCCTCCTGCCTCAGCCTCCCAACTGCTGGGATTACAGGTGTTCACCACCACGCTCTGCTTGCAATTTCTGTCAAATAAAAATATGACTGTGTGTCTTATTCACCACCTTATTCACCAGATCTGGTACCGTGTGACCTCTGGCTCTTTTTCAAAGTCAGATTGAGCATGAAAGATAACTGTTTTGAACCACTTCAGGACCTAGAAGCAGCCACAATAGTGCAACTAAAGACATTCACAGAAGAGGACGCGCAGACCTGCTGCGGACTGTGGGGAGGATGATGGGATAAGCGTGTTTGAAGCGAGGGGGTGGGGGTGGGTAAGGCACTAAACCCTTCACCGTAATATTTTAAACATTCACTGTATTTCTCAATCCCTCCTCATATATGTTGCCTATGAGAAACCCTCTTTAAATGCAAAGACACACATGAAAACAATGAAACGATGGAGAAAGACATACTATTCTAATACGAATCCAAAGAAGCACTCGGTGGCTATGTTCACCTCACGCAAACATCTCTGTGGCATCTTGGAAGAGGTTCGCCTGGCAGCCGGCGCTTAGCTCCAGGACCGTGTGCGTTGGCTGCTTTTATCCGGGCCCTGGAGTCAGGTGGATCCAGGTGCACACCAGCCAGCTTGAAAGCGACCCCACGGAGGACAATTCCTCTTTTGTGCGACCTCCCTTGGGTGCTCTCTGCCAGGTAACGAGAGCCGATCAGGTTAACAAAGCTGCCTTCAACCCGAGGCCCGTGCTGCACGGTCCAGAGTCCAGCGTGACACGGAGTGACGGTAGCTCACACAGCAGCCAGGGAGAGCGAGAGGGGACAGTCTTTCATCTTGGGGACTTAGCCAGGTCTCCGGTTCCGCTTCTAGACCAAAGGCAGGAAACAGAGTGAGCAGCCCCAAGCCTGGCCTTCCAGACTAACTCTCCAGCTGCTAAAGCAATGCCCCGCACCCCCAAACTGAACCTGGGACACTCTCCTGGCCTGCCTGTGAGGACAGCGGCTGCTTATGGGGACACTGAGAAAAAGAAAATCTTTTCATGTTCACTGGGGTCTTTGTAGAAATACTGAAGCTGGAACCGAATTAATTCAGGTTTACAATCAGTGCACAATTCATTGTCTCAAAGCTACTTCTCCTAATCATAACAAACTCTAAGTCTCCGTCAGTAATAATGGCACCTGTAAATAATGAATCTCCATGCTACCCCAAGGCCAGGAAGTCCAGTGCAGCCTTGCAGGCCTGGGGCTGGAAGTAGGGAAGCCGTGATAATTGAGGTTATTTCTCATCTCCTCGGGAAGAAATTGGATTTCCCTCTGGTGCTATTGTGAGAAATACAGGTTCAGTCCCTGCCGTTGACACAGGGGCATTTTGGACATGTCCTGAAACCTGCACAATCTCCAAAATGATAAAGGCAACTTTTTGTGAACAGGAATAATGGACTCGAGCCTGGGGGCTCCTGGATGGCCTCAGGCTGGGTGAATGGCCAGGGGCACATGCCTGTGGTTAGAGGGTTGGGACTGTCGACCACTCCCACCCTTGAGGCCTAGCGAGCTGCTGCAGGTACATTGATCACCGTGACCTGCAATTTGATTCATCACATCCACTGTTACAAATTCCAGGAGGAGCCGGGTGTGGTGGCCCACGCCTGTACTCCCAGCATTTGGGAGGCTGAGGCAGGAGGATGTCTTGTGAATGTGAGACCAGCCTGGGTTACAAAATGAGTTCAAGGCCAGCCTGAACTGCATAGTGAGACCCTGTCTCAAAAAGATTAAAAAAAAAAAAAAACCAAAAAACTGGACCAAACCAAACAAGAGTCACTCATGCTAAAGCCCACATCATCAAACAGAAACTTTTTTTAAAAATTTTATTTTAAAGGGGGTAAAATTAAACACAACAAAACAGAACAGAACGGGACATAAGAAAGCATAAATTTGAAAGCTAGATAACCAGAGATCTTCACTGTCTGTCATATTGTCTCTTGTCAAACGGAAAGGAAGCAGATAGATCCTCAAACAGGCCAGTTTTTCCTTAAAGCCGGAGATTCTGGTCTACCTGGGTTATCACAATGAGATTTCTTCCGCTTTCCCCCTTACAGAAAAGTACCGGGATGTTCAGAACTTAGGGATCTTTCTTTTTCATTGTTGGCTTTCCTGGCTCCTTCCTACGAACCAGACTGTTCCGTTATGGTCCAGTGGGGGCGCCATGCCCCTCTGCCTGAACCTCACCTTGCCTAGTTTTCCGTCTGGCTCTGCACCCGGAAATACTTCCATGAGCCACTCTAACAATCCAGCCCAAGGAAGAGTCATGAGAACCCCGGTCTACACTCGGTGGCTCAGAAGTGTGCTGTGTTATAGGCACTTTTCTCAATGCTGGGACGAAATACCCACCCACAGCCATTTTAGAGGGGAGAGGTTTGTTTGGCTCACATTTCAGACAGGGCAGGATGTCAGAGGGGAAACTTCTAGGTCTCACCCCAGAGGTGAACCTCGTCTGCCTCGACCCTGACTCCTACAGTGAGTCAGCTGCAGCCCCGCATACCCCAGTCACCCTCCAAGAGTCCCAGCTATATGAGTGCACACCTAAAATAAGTCACAGCATTCTGTCTCTGGCCCCCAGAGGACTCCTCTCATTTCATTGTGCAAATGGCACTTAGTCCCTCTCTGACAATTGCCAGACTTCAAACAGTTCAACCACTGCTGCAGAGTCCAAGTCCCAGGCCTCCTTGAGACCCGTGGCAGCCTCCTAGCTGTGAACACTTGTCCAATTCCAAAGAAAGTTAAGCACTGTCAACATACAAAGGCACAGGATAAACATTCCCTTACAAGGGGGAGGAATAAGGGGTAGAAACCAGTGGGACCCAGGCAAGACTGAAATAGGGGTACAGGAAGAAATCAGACAAAGGCAAACCCGAAACTCAGCAGGACTAACATTAAATCCTGTAATTTTGGATCTGGTTCCTGGAGCAAGCTGAGGCAAGAAGCAAACTAAATGACTTAAACAGGCCCACCAAAAAGGCACCTGGTGGTTGTGGCCACTAACATAGCCCATGGCTTCCTTCTTGGGGTGGTTATGCTCATTCTTTGTTACTTTCCTTAGATGATATGTTCATGGATTCTCCAGTTTCCTGGGGTTTCCACTGCACTTTTGGTTTCATTCTCAGTGCTTCACACACTGCCCTCCCAGGCCTTCCTCTGAAATCTGGGAGGAAGCCTCCATGGCCCCACAACTCTTGCATTCTGCATGCACCTAAAACCAGCACCATGCACCTGACACCCAGGTCTGCACAGCACCATGTACATGACAGCAAGTCTGAAGCAGTGGCCAGGCTACCTTGTATCATGGCTGCAGAAGTCTCCTACTGCTTGGCTAGCTAAGCACTTTGAACCAAATACCAGGAAATCGGTTCTCTAAGCAGCCTTTCTCCAGGTCACTGCTCTGGGGCTTTCTTTTCTAAGCAGAATTTTACTTTTATAATTTTGAGCCTGTAAAAGGTGGCACCTTGCTAATTTCTCACATGCTTTCATGACATTTATCCTATTTTCTTGATACACACTAATTGGCTTCATTTTAATGGTAAATCTGTTTAGCAGCCAAGGTCTCCTCTGTTCTGGTTTCAGGGGAGCTTCCTTTCTGCTAAAACTCAAAACTTTAAAAATCATTCAGTTGCATTGTTTGCTCTTGAGTCTCAATGTTGTGTTAGCAAAAGTCCACTCAACAGTACTCAAGTCATAGCCTGAATGTTGGGCTGCCTTGAAATTTCCTGTCAGGTTTATTAATTTCAGTCTCCTGCAAAGCCTCTGGATTTGAGCAAAATGTAGACAAATTTTCTGCCAGAGCATACCATACACACAGCCTGGAGTCTAACTGCCAATGGAGTCCTTGGTCTCAACTAAAGCCTTCTGAAGTCTTGTCTTTGCTGTTTATACTTTTAACCACATTCTGGTCTTCTGAGTTCTGAGACAATCTCCCATCAAACTTGGTTGATAGCATTGTACAGCTGCTTCTCAGCCAGCACCTCCAAGCCTTTTCCAGCTACTCCTGCAAACCAGTACCAAAGGCACCTAAACCACGTGGTCAGGTAGTGTCACCCACTGCTCTGGGACCAAAATCTGTCTCAGTCATCTTTCCTCCTCTCAGCATCCAACCATAATACCACAACTTAAGGGGGGAAGATTTTGTTGTGGCTTCAGTCTATAGTTCACTGGCAGGTGACAGACGCGTAGCAGAGGATAAAGGGCTCACCTCCTAGAGACAGGCACAGGGAGCACAGGGAGGGGCTGGGCAGCCACGCCCTCAGGGACCACCTCTTCTGGCCAGACCCCCTCCTAACGGCAAGTCGGCTAGGAGCCCCGTAATCCAACCACCTTCCCACTGCCCCACCTATGAGTGCATGAAGCTCCGGGGGATCCTAGACATAAACCGTAAGGAGGTGATGCAGGGAAGTTTTAAATTTTATTTCCCCTACAATATTTTAGCCTACGAAATAAACTGGGAATAGAGGTGGTCAGTGGGGAAAAAACACAAGTTTTATTAATGGCTACACATGAGAGCCACCCACACACAGTGTGAGACTCAGAGGCGTGGACAAAAGCCTGGGCTTCCGGAGCAGTGGAGGCAGCGGGAGGTCCACACTCCAGCAGAGCTGCCTTGTGGCGCAGGTCAAGTCTCCCGGGCTCACCCCTCTGCCAAGGGTAGGTGTCTGACCCCCATCGCTTCCGTGAACAGATCTTTCCTGGCCAGAACGACAGCACGAAATAAAACACAAAACAAAACAAAAAACCCAACTCTTTATATCCGCTAACCGTGACTTGTCTGCTCTGGATTTCTTTTATAGACATCAGCTTCTTCTAGGAAGCACAGTCCTTCAGCGCTGACCCTGTGCAGTTTCTCAGAATGGCCATCTTGAAATAGCACGAAGAAATACATTTTAGGGGCAGCATACTTCGGGGCTCCCCAGTGACATCCTGTTACGTGCAGCTTCTCAAGTCCAGAGCAGCCTCGTGGAACTGAGCTCTTGACCTCTAGGATTCAATGCTCCCTCCAGAACTGGACTAGATGCGTGGACACCGGCTGGTCCCTGCTGGAGACCTGCTGCAGAATTGTCTGGTGTGGAGGACAGCTCCCCCACGCTGGTCACAGCCGCCTTCTGGGCTGTGAAACGGCAGCAGGAGAAGCTGAGTGTGCTTTCACCACACCGTTACATCTGATTTGGCTGGTGGTGGCCAGATCTGACTGAGCGGCCTCGCCTCTGAATTTCCTAATACAGACAGCCCCCGTCCTCTGTCCCCAGGATACGGAACCTGGCTCAGCTTTGGCCGGGGTCCGTTTCTAATTCCAGGAACCCACAGACTGGAATGGAGAGCAAGC
Source organism: Dolichotis patagonum (assembly GCA_004027295.1). Classification (NCBI taxonomy): domain Eukaryota; kingdom Metazoa; phylum Chordata; class Mammalia; order Rodentia; family Caviidae; genus Dolichotis; species Dolichotis patagonum. Next base: position 19,359 of record PVJX010030629.1, read on the forward strand.
CCTGAGAAAAGGCTGGTGTGGGCTGGGGACAGTGCCATGACCTACCACGGGATGAGTTTGCCTGTCTCTCCTCCATGATGTACTTCGTTACCAGGACTGTGGAGACTCTGGCACCCCCACCCATTGCTAAAGGAAATGAAAACTGGAACTGTACTTGTGCAGTAGAATCTGGCAGAACCGTGTATGTTTAGTTTTTGACACAGTGATCACATTGTAGATACATCGTGATAATCACATGAGATAATTAACTTATGGAACATCTCCCAGAGGAGTACTATGCAACTGTGAAAAAGAACAACAGTGATCTCTATAAACTGATATGATCTGATTTCCAGAATGAATTTATTTTCTTTCTTCTTCTTTCTTCCTGTCCCTCTCTTCCTCATCCTCTTTCCCTCCCTCTCCCTCTTTCTTTCTCTCCTTAATTCCTTCTTTTTTTGCTGCAGATGGAACCCAGCACCTCGTACTTTCTAAGCACATGTGCAACCACTGAGTTACACCCCCAGCCTCACTTTTTCATTCTTACATAAAAAAATTCTCAACATGTGGTCCACCCAGCTCTGTGGGCCCCAAGACAGTTTTGGGTGGCCTATGTGGTCACACCTCCTTTCCGAACAACACTCAGGCTGCTCGTCCATTGTGTGGGCACTTACACGGTTGGTGCAAAAGCGACGGAGCATGGAATACTGGCCAGTTTCCCAGGCAAGCCACGGCGAGTATCTGCCACTGCCACACACTCTCAGCAAGAAGGAGGAGGAGACAGGGCAGGAAGAGGAAGAAGAGGAGGAGGAGGAGGAGGAGGAGGAGGAGAGATTCATCTAAGTATGTACTCGATAAAGCAGAAGAAGATAGCAGTTTCATCAAACTCTGACCCTGAGGTCATACCTTTTACTACGTAGCCCAGGCTGGACTTAGCCTTGAAATGCACCTGCCTCAGCCTACTGAGTGCTGGGTGCCCCCACACCCAGCCCACGGGAAGCACTCTGCTCTGAAGACTGGAGGGCATCTTGGGGGAAATATTCCTGCTGTGGTTTGAGTGGCAAGCTACACTCACTGCCTTCCATGAAACACCATTTTTACTTGAAACTGATAGGCAAATCTTGCATTTGACAGTTATTTTCTCAACTGTGAGTGAAGTAAGACTAACACGTTAAGCAAACAACTGTTATAAATGGAAAAATTCAAGCTGTAAAATAAATGTCAATTAAATTTAAATTTACTTTGGGAAAACTCCCACTCATTACCAGGGGCCTTTCAGCCTGCTGATACCCACGGTCAGAGATGATATTAAAGTGACTTTTGACACTGTATAATGAAATCGACTTTTGGAAGCTCTGTACACTGCTGTGAGCCATGATTTTCCACGTTACAAAGTCACACGCTGTTAAAAGACAAGATCAACAGCAACGTAACAGTAAATTTATCAGTGTGGTTTCAGAGGCTACGCTGTACCAGGCGTGGTGCACAGAGGGGGAGGCAGGGGGCACCTCGAGTTTGAGGCCAGCCTGGGCTACACAGTGAGACCTTGTCTAAAAACAAAACAAAACAACAACAACAACAACAGCAAAACCAAACACCAAAACCCCCCAAACAAAAAAAGAAACCAGAAGCTACATTAGAACTAAGCTTTAGGAAACTACCAGCGTTGACTTTTAGAGCCATACCAAAGAGGAACGTATGCAGTTACCCCACACGACTGCTAAAATACCCTCCTTGTTCCGGCTGTGTCTCTATGTAGTGCCAGTTTTTTTTTTTATATGTTTCTATTAAAACGTTTCAACAAGTTATTTATGGAAGCAGCAATGAGAGTTCAACTGTCCTGTCTTAAGCTAGGTGACAGAAAGGGGTGGCAAGAGATTGACGATGTGCTCTGTGAGTGTCCCAGCTCCCCACAGTGAACGCAGTCGTGGGGTACAGCAAACATACTAACAGACAAGAATTAAGAAAAAAGAAAAACCCCCGAAGTATATAACACAATGACACCCCTTTTTCCATGTTTTTGTGGAATAAATATGTGGACTACCCCACTCGTGCTTCCATGTTTGAGTTTCTTTTTAATTGAGCTAATGAATATTGTTGTGATTTCTCATTTCAAATTTCTAACGCAGTGACTGTAACAGACAGACGTCATTGGACCACTTGGGTCACTAACTTCTATGTGAGGAGGTACTGGGTTTGAAACATTTTAGAATTAGTGATCTGTAGTATTCTGTATCAAAACAAAATATGCATATTTCTGCTTTTTCTTTTATGATAAGAAACACAACAGAGAGACCCCTGGTCCGTGCTCCTGGGTACCCAGCGGATTACCTGCCTGGGGACAGCACCGGGACCTGGCTCTGCCTGGGACAAGACTGTTGAGCCAAGCTAATATTCTGCATGCCAAAGATGATGATAAACCAGGTGTAGGAGAGCAGGCTTGTAAACCCAGCACTCGGGAGGCTGAGGCAGGAGAATCGCTATGGATTCCAGGCCAGCCTGGGCTACAAAGTAAGTTCTGATCAGCCTGAACTGCAGAGT